>JAJONR010003357.1:0-98137 GCA_029582245.1 Solanum etuberosum | reverse complement strand
TATGTGGATTTTTGTTCTGTAACCCAAATATATATATATATATATATATATATATATATATATATATATATGTAATGTAATTCCTTTATATACTCTGATCTGCCAAAGTTTCATGATCCTTTTGCAATCTTTGTGTGTGTTGGTCCACTTAGTTCGACTTGTTACATATATATGGGGACTACTTAAATTAAAAGGCTGAACCCCACTCCACAATTAAAGTTAAAACACATATACTTGAATTTTAATTTCATTTTTTAAAAGTAGAAGTAAGATTCATATACAAAATTAATCATGTTTGATGATATGAGAAAATGTTTTTAATTTCTTGATAGCCATTTTGCTATTCTTGGATTGCTTAAAAAGTTCTCTTTAAGAGATAGTTAGTTTGATATACCAACAACAACAATATATTCATCAATATAGTCTCACGTAGTGGAGTCTAGGAAAGTAGAGTTTATTTTTGCTTCAGAGGTTGTTTATAATAGAACCCACCATGTAGTTCCACACAATAGGCTGGAACTTTTTCTAAGTTTACACTTATTTTGAGATGAAAAAAATGTGTAAGAATTGATAATTTTTCCGAAGTGAGATTTTGATGTTGATAAGAGAAAAACACACAATTTAAGAAATTCAATGTTTAAGTAAAATTTTAACTTTATATCAATTTGATTTCATATTATAATTTCAAATTTCATACCGAGTGAGAGAGAGAGAGCGCACACGTGACTTTCTTGGACACTAAATAATAAATTTCCCTTTGGGAAACAACAGTTGTATAATAAAAAAACTCACTACGTCTGTAACACAAAAAAGTTGGAATTTCAATTAGTAGTTCCTTAGGTTGTCCTTATCTTCTGCAAACTCCATAGTGATAGTGCTAAAGGTAGTGAGTGTATCTACTTTGACAAAATCTATGTATCTCTTTTCTTTTTCCTTTGCATGTATAGAAAACATAATTATGGCTCTATTACCCCACAGGCTACACCAAAAACAAAAACAAAAAAAGCACCACAAAAATATACTTATTATGATACTCAAAAAGGAAAAACAAAAGTAGAAAGTGCTACCTTTAAATTTCTACAACATTAGCTAAACTTAGGTCTTAATATTCATTTATGTGACACTATTACTCTGGTATACTTTTTTGTCCATTTAATTCTTAAATATACATTTATTTCAAAACAAAAGTTCAAAATTTATGCGAATTATAAAAAAAAGGCCCTTTTCTTTCGCGCTTGATAAGCACTTCATTGTAGCCAAACTTACCGTTAGTACTCTAAATCCACATATCATAAGTCGGAAGGGATTGATAAGTGATTGATTTATATTTCTTCACATAAGATGGTTCGGGCAAGTGAAGAAAAGGTATGAGGATGCACCAATAGAAGGTGTGAGAGGTTGAGGTTGATTGTAGTAGGAGTTGGGAGAAGTACGTAGAGATAGGCTGAAAAAGAACAGGGGGGTTAATAGATAGGACATGACACAATGTTAGCTGACAGAGGATGTGACCTTAAATAAGTAAGGTATGAAGGTCGAGGATTAGAGTAGAAGATTAGTAGTTAGCTGAGTGTTGTCGCACTTTATGTGGGAGAGGAAGGGGGCTAGCTTCCTCCTCTCCTCTTCTCCGTTTTAGTAGTATTGTTTAGTTATTACATAGTTTCTTATTCTTCAATGTGTATTACTATATGTTTCTTAACTCATTTTGTATTTTGCTAGTTTATTGTCTTATATATTTTTATAACAATCTTTAGTCACATATTTTTCTTTTGAGTCGAGGGTCTATCGAAAACAACTTCTTTACCTTACAAACCGGGGTTATGTTGTTGTTGTAATGTTCTTTATCATTTCTATTTTATAGATACTCTAGCTATAGTATCTTCATCAAGATAAAAAAAACATGAAATAATAAAGCCTAAAATCCTGTTAGTTGTGGGAATCTAATGATGTGAGAAAAAAAAAGAGAGGTAACGTTTGAACTTTGAAGAAGTAAATTAAAGTCACAGATTTTTACCACTATATAGACTTCGACTTTGCGGTGATTTGACAATGATTTTCATTTTTTGGGATTATCTAGGCTAGGAGTATTCAATTTGTAATAAAAAGCCACCACTTTTGCCTTTTGGGATTTGAATGTGCTTCAAAAATTTAACTTTAAGCATGCAATAGTTTATACATAATTATGGACTGATCAAGTTAAGTTGTTTTAGAGGCCGATCTAAGATTTCTAAAACATGAATTCAGGTAATAACAATCAAGTGCACTACTCATTTATTTGAGAGCTATTATATCATATTTAAGAAATATGTAATAGTTATTAGCAGTGTCCACTAAGCCGATTGAGCTAAATTCGAATCGATCAAAATGAGTAGAGTTAATAAATAGATGAATAATTAATACATTCAAAATTTACTTGGTTGAAATGAGTTGCGCTAATAAACTGGTCATAACTCAACCGTCACAATTCATATTAAGTTTTAATTTCTTTATTATGATTATGTATATCATATTCGATAAAAAAATAAATATATTATGAAAACATATTAACTAGATTTCTCATTAGTTAATTTAGACTATATATCAATCTAACTTTTTAATGGACTAAAATAACTTGTAGTGCAATAGACTAAGCTAATAAATAGGCGGTGAATCAATGACTAACCCCAACTAGGAAGCATTTATTATTAATGTAACATGTACATAAATTCTTCTTGAACCATGTGGATTTAAGACGATATAAAATTTAAGTTATATATACTGTTAATGTAAAAAATTTCACACCATCAAATTAATTACGTACTAAAAAAAACTAGTAATAAAATAAAGTGAAAGAGACCAAATGATTCAAAATATAGTTACATTTAACCCTTTTACCTCCTATCCCCAAACCCCAAGAAGAAAAGGCAAATAATAAATACTCCACCAAAATGATTTAGTGATGATATAATACTCTCTCTTTCTCCAAGATCGATATGGTGTGATGAATGAATAATAATCTCATCAAACGGCTCATAATTAATTCCTTCGAATATATTTTTTGTTTTCCAATATAGTATATGATGATGAGATATTCATTACTCCAATCAAAATTACAACTTATACCTTCTTGCATTATTGGTAGTTGCCATATATGACCTTATAGAAAATAAAAATAAAAATGTATATATTCAACTTTAAGCATGCTTTGTGAGTAAATGGACAAAAGAGTCTTTCATATGCAAGAAATGATGGCAAATATGATGGAGGGACCCTAATATGGGGGTTCTTGTTTCAAGTTCCTTTCTTTGAAATAATTAAGAGTTCAAAGTTTGTTCTACGGGGTACTGATAACATAAAAAATATTTATAAATAGTAGTGATATCATGATTTGAATTTCATGAATTCAGGATTCTACCGAATTTATTAATTAATGATTTATACATTAAATTAAATAAATTTGTTAAGACAAATACAATATTTAGACGAAAATTTTTGAGTTCCGCGAAACTCTTATATCTTGGGTTCTAGCTCAAGCCTTATAAAAGCCCTCATTGTTGTATTCGGAGTTCCATGATTGTGCGCGATTGAGCACATTCATGGACCAGGGTATTCCCACCTCCACGAGTGTTCAGTTTTCTGGAGGCCCACATCGGACCTAACTCTAATATCATATCAAAATTGGGTCTTGAATCTAACTTATACCTCAAAAACTAACTAGCTCAAAAGAAGGAAAATTATTCAAACATTACAAGAAATTCGAAATTTCATTCATTCACTGATGCAGGACATTCCAATCATCATTATATCTTATTATCACACATCAAACCACATCGTAGTTTAAACAATTTTTACATTGATAACAAAGACAAAACTAGAGGGGTGAGAGGGTTCGTCAAAATCCTCTTCATGAAAAAATTATGTTGTAAATATAAATTATATAATAGATGATGAATCTATTTCGTCTTTGTAATTAGCGATTATGAGCATATATTAATCAAATCCTAAATAGTTATAAGAATCCCTTGGATTGAGGAGGTGGAAGAAGCAGCCTTGGCAAGTGTGGGACATGTTATTTGTTAATGACAAACTTTTTTATGTTTTAACGTTGGTTTGATGAGGCTCACACACACACACATAGAGAGTCTATATATATATATATATCTATCTATCTATATATAAATATATATAATATAAAAAGAAGAGCAAACAGAAGAAGAAGAAGAAAAAGAGGTGATATGCATGTGATCCAACAGCCTTTATGTTCCCCTCTTAATTCTAACCTATTTTAATTTCATCTCTTTTTTGACATTCCCTCACTAATTCTACTTTTCTGTTTAATCATACAAACTTCTATCTTCCTTTCATCCATCATACCCCCTTTATTTTGTAGGTCCCAAATTATCATATCATGTCAATTACCTAAGTCCAATCATCTTTTTGTAAAATGTTTTTCCTTTCTTCTTTTTTCACATGTATAAAATGAAAAGTTATTTGTTATAATACACTCACGCCTATGAGTGTGTAGATAGTATATTGTATGAGTTCGATAAAATCCAATAAATTATGTGAAGTCTATCAATAGTGCAATAAGTTGCAAACCCAACAACATAAAAAAGTTATAACATATTAACATGTTTGATGATAAGCAAGGAGAATTAGAATTCATAAATTTCAAATCTTATATTTATATCTGTTAATTAAATGTTCTTGTGGTGATTTAGTATGTACGTGGCTTCAAATGTTGCATCCTAGGGAGGAAATGGTTCGATATAACTTATTATTATTTGAATAAAATAAAATTATCCTATAAAAAGCTTTTGTATCGATCTTGTAAGCACAAAAATAAAGCATAATAATTATTGTATAATACTACAAAACGAGAAATTAGCGACATGATAAAATTTTAAAGCTAAACAATAAAGACCTCATGCTAATCCCATTTAGCTACGGATTAAGAACAAATTATATGAATATTCAATTAGCTAGGAATCTTTTAGAGACCGATTAATTGGGAATTACTGACAAATTCCGTACTAATTTCATGTTTTCTTGTAGTGTAATGAGCTACAAAATCAATCCAACCTTCCTTTTTCCCTATTCTCTTTAGGTAGGTGATTATTTTTTTAAAAATTTACCCGGAATATACACACAACATTTTGTTCTTTACTTAGAGGGGTCATCGAAAAAGAAAGGAAATAAAAGTAGAATAAAAGAAGAAAAGAAGAAGAAGAAGAAAGAAAGAAATGAAAAGACTCAAACAAAAGAAAATGGAGGAAAGACGACCTTTGTTTTCTCTCCTTTTAACGTAACTACAATAAAGTATATTAAAATAAAACTTTCTTTAGTGTTCAAAAAATAAAAATAAACATCTAAGCCATGCATGCAAGTCTACACATTCAAAATTCCTTTTGACCTATGCTTGTATACATTGAGTGGAAAAAATAATTCTATTGGAGGATTTTTATTTTTTTTTATATTTCTCATCCGATATCCACATTAAATTAAATTGGAATTTGATTATTCCAGATTTACGCTGCTTACGGCTCCATTCGAGGGAAAGTGCCTCCTACCAAGAATATTTTAACTCGAGACCTTTAATTAAAAGAGGAACCACATTCATTGCACCGCATCCCTTGGTGGTCGTCTATCGGAGGAAGCTACTACTTTTTATTGGTGATTTTTCACTTAAAGGAGCTTTTGCATGGAGGCCAAACCAAAAAACCCTTTGTTATTCTAATCTATATATCTTCTACTTATAGATACTTTTCTATCTAATCAATTAGATGATTTTTTGTTTAGTCTGACCAAGGATTTTTTTAAAAAAAAAAGCAACAATATTGAAACAAAGTTGCACCTTTTTCTTTTCTTTCTTTACTACAACTTTTTATTTTTGTATTCCTTTATAAATTTAAATTTTTGATACTATAAAGGATTAGAGGTAACCTTGATTGATTGGCCATATGGTTTACAAAAGGGCTTTTTTCTCCCTCTAAGAAAAATAAATGGAAGAAACTTTGGTGATCTACTCATTTTCAACATATAGCCTTTAATATTTCGAATTAAGGAGACATGTTTGTAAAGCAAATGTTATCGACTGGGTTGCCAATATACATTGGGGTAATTATCTTTTGTAGTTGTAATTGTTCTTATATTATTTTTTCGGTTTACTCCACTATTTCAAAAATAAATTTTTATTTTAATACGTGAAGTTATAATACAATTATGTTTTCATATTTTACCCTTAGCATTAATTACTTATTTTTGAAATAATTTTCTAAGACTTAATACTAAACATCAACTAACAAAATAGTGTGGTGAAATAGTCATGTCAATCATTATTTTCTTAATTGTGTGTCAAGTCTATTACAAGTAAAAAATGAACAAAGAGAGTAATTAATAGGTTCACTTGAACTTAATAACCCTTTAACTTGGCCTCATTTTATATTTACACTCTCTAACTTTGTGTGTACACAAGTAGATACTTAAATTTGAATAAAGTTGATCAAGTTAACATATGAGTCCTACGTGACATAATACACGTAAGACATCACGTAGGACTCAAATTGTCATGCAGGATGCAACATAGGACGTGTGTATCTATTTATTGAACTTCGTATAAATTTAAGAATCTACTCATGCACATACACCTAAAATTAGAGGACAAAAATATAAATGCTAAATTCATATCTGATTTGTAATATATTGGTTCAATAATTTAAGGAAGGGTACATCAAGTTCAACTTTCGAAAACATGAAAGTTGAAACAATTATCTTCATTTTTTGGAAAAGAAAAAAGAAAGGAATAAAAATAAAAATAATAATGTAGATGCATTAATGGAGAGGACATGAACAGAAAAATAGGTAGAGAAAAATAGGTTAGAAGAGTGCAGAATAATTTTGTCATATTATTAGAAAGTATAATAAAAGGACAAAACAAATAAAGAAGACAGTCACCAGTGTAGTGTATATTTCTGTAGAAAAAATGACCAAAAAAAAATAGTACCTTCTTCTCCTGCCTTTCCCATTTATTTCAGATGGCCACTTCCTCGTGTGTACTCTTTAAATTTTCCTAATTAATTATATTCATTCATATATGTATGTTAAATTATTATTTTATCATTTAATTATACACCCCACCCCCCTCGTGACCTATTTATCTTTTTCTTATGACCAAAATGCAGAGTATCCAGACAGTCTCATGCATCTTGCAGGAGAGACTCAACCTTGTTTTACAAATTTAGATTAAAATAAATACAAAATTTAACTTATATATACTGACAATATAATAAAAAGTTCTATAGTCGATATGTTTAACTTTGTCGTAACAAGATGTGTTTGATGAATTTTAATTGATGGAATGAAATATTCGCCAATGTAGCATGTAACATATTTTAATTTTTATTATTTATGTTAAATTCATCAAACAGTTAAGGTTCACCTTACTATGGGAATATAATGGCATGGAACATATTTGAATTATCAAATTATTAAGTTCACAAATTTTATAACTTAGAAAGGTTCCACCATAAAAAAAATCTCCTTTTTCTTTTACTCTTTACTGGTATTTTTAGCTTAAACACATCTTTTTTTTAAAATTACTTATTCCTAGAAAGTCAAATGTATTTTTTATTAATTTACAATTTATAAATACATTGAAAAAGATACAACTCTTTTTAGTTTCTTAATTATGTAAAATTGTCTTTATTTTTATAAGGATAAAAATTTGGAAAACATCATTAATAATATCTTATTTATAATGTGAAACACCACTTATTTTGAAATGAGGTAGTAATACCCTTTCTTCACAATTGTAGCATACTTCAAAAAAAAAAAAACAGGAATGAGTTACAAACTTCATCACTAATCTACTTGTAGCTAACAAACATCTCTTACTAATTTGTCTCTAAATAGAATTAACGATGAGTTTTGTTGTTTAAGAACATAATTGTTATCGAAATCATCATTTTAGGTAAATGGTAGGGAATCTTAATAGGGTAGCCTGAATTTTTGAAGAACAAAATACTACTATTACCAAGTTCTTGCTTTGGAAACAGGTTATTAATCAGAAATTAGTATAATTTAAAAACAATATATTTAAATATTTATTGTTTTTTAAAGGAAAAAAATGTGGAGTTTCTCAGACCTGCAGAAAAGGTCCAATAAATAGGACAAAAGAGAGTGTGGGAAGAGACAGAGGTAAGAAGCTTGTAGCTTGTCCTACCTTCAACTCTTTTTGATTCTTTCTATTTCTAAATTTTTATCAAAAAGGTGTGCATTATTCACATTAATTAATTAGAGTATCTATTCTAGGTTTAAGAGAGTAGCTGTTTTTATCCTTATTCGTTCTGTGTTTTAAGCTGTCTCTCATTGGACTTCTCACTTCCCTCCGTCCATTTTTACCTGTCCACTATACTATTTTAAATTATCTCAATAATATTTATTCAACTAATAGTTCACTACTTTGCGTCTATGTTACTCTTCCTATTAATTTTTCAATGTTTAGATGACTTATATTTAATAAGGATAATTTGGTAAAATTATCTTTATCATTTACTGCTTCTTTACTCCCGTGTCAAATCAATAGTGGACAACTATTGTTGGATAGAGGGGGTACTATATATTTCTTTGATCTTAACTGATATTTATATTTTTCAATTTTAGATATGTAAATAGACATCGAAACTTGTTTAAAATTTAACAAGTTATACACGTATTCTATGTGACATATACAAATCAATTCAAATGTATCTCATGTGAACTATCATCTACGATAACACATCGGACGATGTGTATTTGTACATATTCAAAATTAAAGAATATATATATTAACTGAGACCAAATTAAAAGATATATTTATGTATTATACCTAATAACGAAGGTGATCATGATGGTTTTGAGGATTCTTTATTTTATTTTTGTAATTTTATTATATAGTAAGTGGTCATGTGAGAGAGAGGGTACTGGGCAAGTGGGGTTAAGTTTTCACTGCAAAAAATATATGAGATGATATAATAGAATAGAATCTTCTTGGTTCCTATCACTATCCCTTCCTTCTCCCAAGAATTTTACATATATACCCAAAACAAAAACCAATGTGTTTGCATGTTCTTTACTGATACTATCAATTAAATACAACTATAACATTATCTTATAATTAGTGGGCTCCCTCTATAAGTTCTCTTAGATTTTCCACTTTCCTTTGTTTTTTTTTTTTTTTTGAAAAAAAAATTAGATTTTTCTCTACTTTCTTCTCTTCAATTTCTTGCAAGGTTTTTATATTCATGAAAAGCAAGGTTTAAAATCTATTTTATTAATAATTTAAAAAGGTTAAGGAGGTTCAACACTTATAAATAAAAGCTTCTTTATGTTTTTTTTTTGACAAAGTGAGACAGGGAGAAGTTAAGAAGTCATGTTAATTAATCATATAATACTATGTATACAATATAATTTTTTAATATAAAAATTCTGATGAACCACTTACACCCCGCTTGCCTTATTATATCTATTATGTTTATTATTTCTAAAATTTTCTCCATAAATTATCCTTGAGAAAATATGGATCAATATGAAATATTCTTATAAGTGAGTAGTGCGATTCTAAAATGAACATTTATTTACACATAAAATGTATTTTAGCGGCTTCTTTTATTTGCATAAAGGAAATATTACATAGAGAAGATTTAAATTTTTATATGTCAACGTTATTATTTTATCTGTAACTACTTCATAATTATCCAATCAAAACTTGAAAACATCTATTCGATCATTCTACAATGACATCACAAACACAATAACTTAATTATATGATCTTTTTTTTCTTTTTTTTTTACCAATTATATGATCATTATTTTCGTACACAACTGAAAAATGTTAATTGCTCATTATAGTGCACGTTTTGTGGCTGATTGATCAACACACCCCTCTACTTCATAATAATGAAATAATTCACATAAGTAATCATAAACTCATATTATAACTTGCTAGTTATCATAACATTCATTTTGCTTCCTACCCACTAGCTAGAAACTTAAAAACTTAAAATATAAAATAAAAATAAACAAGGAAGTTATCATGAACAATATTGTTTCTAGAGCTCATTAGATGTGTGGAGCAGTATTTTAAAAGGTGGGGTGAGCAAGACGTTTTATGCCGTACGGGGTGAGACGTAAGCCCTGAGATACGGGGCATAAGTCTTATGAATTTATGGGACGTAGTCTCATGTATATTCAATTTTATAATTTTATTACTAAGGAAATAAACAAAAGTAAAACTTTCAATTATTTTACAAATAAATTTTAATAAAAAATCTATAATATATAGAAAAATATATTATGATTTTAATTTGAGAAAGATATTAATAACCAATAATGAAGAAAAAAAAATCGCCCAGGACTTATGTTTTTACGCTTGAAGCTTACGCCTTATAGATCTATGTCTTCAATTTGCGCCCCGGAGCGTTTTTGGTACGCCTTACCCCCAAGACTTGCCCGGGACTCGCCCTAAAAACGTTTTTGAAAACATTGGTGCGGAGGGAGAGTCCTGGTTACGAATTCAGCCAAAATATTTATATTTAATTAGGAAGTGTTTTACCCTCAATCTGAAATTTTACCGGAACAAATTAGTCGAACTGCAATGTTGGTTAAAAAAAATTATGGTTAAACTAGACTTGAGCTTTAAATATTTGTGTGTTCTCCACAAATGAAAATGGCCACCTGGCCATATTTGACTTTTAAAAATTTCTTGAACCGTCAACACAAAATTCTGGATATTTATCCAATGACTCCCTCCGTTTTCATTTACGTAACACTCTTTCATTTCTAATTAATCTAAAATTAATATTTTTTTCAATTTTATATTTTTGATTAATTGTTCTTCCTATTTTATCCTTTATGAAATGATTTGATACAAAAATTTCTATGATTTATTTAAATTTTGTATCCATTCACACACACATGAACACAATTTTTCTATCCTCACAAGGTAGACGTAAGACTGCATACGTATACACCATCTTCCTCAAATCTCACCTATGATACTATACTGAACATACTATTGTTCTATTCAATCAATCAAAAAACTATACTAAATATACTATTATTATATTCAATCAAATATTTTTACATAAAATTAAGATGCATGAAATATTAGTTAGGATATGAGTTTTTAAAAGGTGAAAAATAGAAGGTACTTTTGAGATGGTACATCTAGATTGATGCAAAGAGAAGAGGTGCATGTGAAATATTCCCACATATAAGTATGTAACATGAATAGAGGAATAGAGTGGTGGGAATAAATATAGGAGGATGTGGAAAATTCCAAAAAGCAAGAATCACGAGAATAGCATAATAAAACAAATTTTAAAAAAAATAAAATACTATATACTATATACTATACATCAAAAGTAAAAAATAAAAACATTAAATAATAATAAAAAAACAAGGACCCTGTCTCCATGTCAGCCGCTGAAACAGTGTACAGTTTGCAGTGACTATGGAGTGTGAACTGTAAAAAATTGAACTACTGCCTCACAAACATAATAGTATAAAACTATAAGGGGTAGAAGACAAGTTACGTTAAGGTTAGTTATATTGAGATTAGTTATTTTGATTTATATTATTCATGTGTTTGACGGACGAGGTAATTTTGTCATTTTGATAATTTTATCTCGAAATAATTGATTTCATTACTTTATACTATTTCAATCTCTGATAACAATAACTTATCTTAATATTAATTACTGATCTCAACATAATTTATCTTCAAAATTAACTAATAATAAGAATATCTTAAAATTTTATTCCAGAACTATCTACATTTATCAAGTATACCAAACTACCGAAAAAGAAAACTACTCGATACATTGAAGCTCTCGCTATATAGAAAATTTGGAGAAGGATCGAACTATCACTACATCAAATTATTTGATTTTTAGCGGTAATTAACACACTTTGTAAATGTTCTTAAAACCTATAGCTAGCGACAATGGATCAAATAACAATTTACTAATACCTATAAAGACTTTAACATTTTTTATTAATATATATTTTTTATCGCTAAAAGCTATTTTTGTTACCGTGCACCAGAATTTATCGTGCCAAACCACCCGTAAAGAGTAAGAAAAAACAGTGAAGAAGAGAAGGTTTAGGAGTCATCTTCTTAGAATTAGAATTAACAAAAGATATTGGAACTTGATTCTTTTATTTTTATTCAAAAGCTGACACTCTTGTTTACTAATAATATTTTTAATTGTTTTTCTTTAATGTGTCTAGTAATTTTTTAATATATTTTTCCTGAAATATATAAACAAATGTACCGATATTCATAGTTTCTTTAACTTCATGTCCTATTCGATATCCATGTTGTATATATGGTCAAAATTAGGTCTACCCCTCATGTTGTTGACGTGTTTAATATACGGACTGTGCATTGCATAATTCAGAAATAAATATTATTATTATTTTTGATAAAAAAGATATGTATTTACAATGGAAATGATTAAAAATAGAAATAATACTACTTTAGTTGGAAACAACTTTCCTGATTATAATTATTTTATATATTTATTTATTTTTACCTTTTTTCGTCAATAATATTTAGGTTGAGTGTATAAAAATATTTTATATTGTCAAGAGAGGCCGAGCTAAAATTTCGAATTTATGAGTTTTGAACAAAAAAACGAAGTCATTGTCTAAGGCCGTCCCTGATCACATACTTCTATTGATTTCATGGAATATCTGTTACCTTCCACCAACAATAGATACTAAAATTCTCCGTCCACCAAAATTAGGTTAGGACTAAGGACATATGAGAAAAAATCACATAATATATACGTTTTTGTTGAGACTTGAATATGAGATCACCTCATAATTTTCAACCCACTCCATTAATAACTGCATCACATCCTTGGATATGATAATTTTGCCACTAGTATGCTATAACTTCGGAGGAATTAAAGGGTTATTATGAGAGATCATGACCATGAAATTAAGGAATGCTCGAATTGATTAAGGTTTGTCTACAAAATTAATGATGTGCTTCATGAAAAAAGTAACCCATAAGATACTATATATTATGTTGTCTTCATGATAATAATGTTGTTAAATAAAAAGTAAACTCTTTTGGATAATTTAGTTTAGCTTCTTAAGGAAGATTACTACTGTTATGATTTTAAAAGAAGTTTTGGATGATTTTAGTACAGAAGTTAGTGTGGAGAACAGCCAAAAAGAAATGAAAAAAGTTAATAAGTGATGATTGGCATGGTGAAATAGAGAAATTTTACTTTCTTTTAACAATAATAATTAATGAGTATCATAGATAGCCATGATCAAAATAATCAGTTGTGGTATCTTATTGAAATAATTAGCCATCATTTTCCTATGGTTTCACTTTGGGCCATGTTATATATGTCCCTACTATTTACTGTGAACTCTTACCACTTATAAAAAATAATCAGTATCATTTTCTCTATCGATATTCGATATTCATACTATAATTTAATTTACACCAAATACTTTTATATTACGAGTAAAATATAACTTCATATCAAGAGTTTGAACTTAAAAACTCGAATGAATCAGTATCTTATTTTTATCGTCAATCCCCCACCCCCACCATAAAGGATATATAATGCATGGATTTTATTTACCATGTTTGTATTCTGAAAACAAGTTAAGGTAGAAGGAAGTGACTCTTGATGTATATAAAAAAATAATCGATAATTAAAAATACTAGTATAGGACTTATAGCTTTGGTTTTAAAAAAAATAAATGTGAAAAAGAAATTCTTGGGCCATTACAAGGAAAGAAAAAGCTATAATGATTTATTTTGCAGCTATTCATGAAAAACTTTTTAGGCCAATAATTCAAAATACACCACCTGAGGCACGTCAAAAAGTGAACCAAAAAAATGGTTAGTTAGGCAAATGGCTCAAAGCTCAAAGAAGCCTAGAAACAGTCTAAAAAGTGAAATGAAAAAAATAAAATAAAAATATTCCATTCAATAATAAAAGTGAGAAATTTCAAAAAAATAATAATAATTGTATGAGTTAATGTTATATTGAAGTTTGGAATATTTACAAGAAGAAGAGAAGCAAATAGAAGAAGAAGAAGTGAAATGTTGTCACTTAGGAACAGGCTTTTTTGAATCATGTCACGTAGTTCGATGGATGCTTTTTATTTTTTTTTGTAATATATGCTATTTTTTTTTTACCATATGATGCTTTTATGCCTGCAAAAAAACAGTAAGATGAGAAGTAGAAAAATTAAAAAATGATTAGATTCGAAATTGGGAAAAGAGCAAGTGTGTGGTATTGTTGGGTTGGTGCCATAACACAACAAATAGATACATACAAAATGAAGTCACTCGTTAGACGTGAAGTTAAAATAGACCACTCTTCTTCTTCTACTTCTATTTCTTCTAGTTTTCATATGATTCTAGTTGGTTTCTAAAGGATAAATTATCTACGAGAATGACCAAATTGCCCTTCTTAGTTTATTAAATACAACAAACAAAAATAATAACATATCTGATCTGATTCAACAAGTGAAGTTAGAAGAAGATGGACATATTCAGTCTGATTCCAGAAGTGAAGTTAGAAGAAGATGGAGTGTGTGTATATATATATATACACGCTTTATAACCCTTAGAGAGGTTATTTCAGATAAACTAAATAAAACCCTTCATAGCCTATATATACCCAAGTTAAGAACTAAATAATTCTCACCATAAAATTCACTTTTTAAAAAGAAACAGGAATGAACAATCGATAAATTTTGTAGTTAAATAATAAAGTCGTTGATAATCCAATATAATGATTGATTACAATATGTCAACTAGGAATAATATATTGATGAACTTCGTAGCTAATTTAAGTGTGTGTTTTTGTGTGTAGTGAAAAGAAGAGTTCGAATTTTATACACGTAAGTAACATCTACCAGAGTTTGAGGTGTTTATTAACGTTAATAACAAGTTTTTCTACAAATGATTAAAACTACAATATTCCTAATTTCCTACCAAAACATAACATCATATGGGAGATACGGCAAAAAAAAGCATATCAGTACCAAATATTATCTAATCCTAGCTTTAGAAAGTTGGTCAAAACTTCTAAAAGAAGATCAGGAAAATTCACACTCAGTAATTTTTGTAGTAGTACTTACCAAAAAATATAATATTATTATATAATTATTGATTATACACCCCCAATTAATAATACTTCTGACCAAACTTACTGGATTGACCAAATAAAAAAGAAAAACTTTCCTAGAATCGTTTCTTTTTATAACTTTTAGCTATGCTATTTTATTTGATATATAGTTACTAAAATATGTCACACGTCAAAAAAGTAAAGTCGTAGCTAGTCAAAGGTTGGTAAAAATAGAGAAAATGATGAAACTTAGCTTAGTTTGGAACTGTAGTAGTAACACTAGTATTATTATTTTACAGAAGTAGCAGTTCCAAGAGAGATTTTATTTTACCCCTAAAAATGACAGTAAAAAGGCCGGGGATAGAAAGAAGTAATATTGGTGGCATCGTCAATTTCATTGATATCAGTTGTGCGATTTTCACTAAAAATTTATAAATATTATATATAAAAAATGATTTTAATTATATTTATATAATATACTTTTCTATCGAATAAGGTTCAGATAAACCCTTGTTTTTTAGCTCCACCCCTAAATTAAACACCTTCGTATGCATGATTATGATTTAAGTACAATTTGGTAATTATTTGGAGTAAAGTAAAGTGATTAATTTACTTTATTATACTTTTTCCGTTTTAAATACACACCTTCGTATGCATGATTTTTTTTTAACAATTTGGTCGCTATTAAGTACAATGATTGATTTAGTGTGTTATATTCCGTTTCAAAATAAATGTTGTTTTAGTTTTTTTCCTTGTTTCAAAACACCACTTATTTACTTAACAAAACACCATTTATTATATTGTAATAGTGTGCATGAGAGGGTGAAAGTCTGTGTCTAATCTAAAAACACCATTTATTTTAAAACGAAACGGATTTTATAATGTTGTAGTAGTGTGCGTGAGAGGATGAAAGTCAGTAGAAAGAGAAGAAAAAGAAATGTCACGGGTTTGTCTTGAAAGGCCCTTATTTCACAGTCCTAGACATACAGACACTTATTCTCTCTCACTACATAACCGAGGTCTCTTTTTCCATTCACTATAATATTCTAAAATAATAATAATAATCCTTCTTTACCCCCCACCCCCCCACCTCAAAATAACCTCCTTATTATTACCTCCCTCATTCTCACATCTTCTTAACATTTTTTCTTGTCATCTTCTATATTCAAGAATTTGCACCTTTTTTTTCTCCCTTTTCTTGTTCAAATGGCTTTAATGCTAGATAATTGTGAAGGCATATTACTCTCATTAGATTCACATAAATCAGTTCCAGCTCCATTTTTAACAAAAACATATCAACTTGTTGATGACCCTTCTACTGACCATATTGTTTCTTGGGGTGAAGATGATTCTACTTTTGTTGTTTGGCGTCCACCTGAATTTGCTCGTGATTTACTCCCTAATTACTTCAAACACAACAATTTCTCTAGCTTCGTACGTCAACTCAATACTTATGTAAGTATTTTTTTAACAATTTTTTTTAATTTTTTTTTAGATTTATAGTACTGAACATTTCTTGATTTATTAGGGTTTTAGAAAAATCGTACCGGATCGATGGGAGTTCGCTAATGAGTTCTTCAAAAGAGGTGAAAAACATTTATTATGTGAAATCCATCGGAGAAAAACAGCTCAGCCAGTACAAAGTATGTCAATGAATCATCACCATTCATATCATACGGGTTCGGGTTTTTTCCCAAATTACCCGACTAATTATAACCCGCGGCTAAGTATTTCCCCACCTGATTCGGATGAACAATTATTTCAACAACAAAATATCAATTGGTGCGATTCGCCGCCTTCAAACAATAATAATGCGAGCAACAACAATACAGTAACAGCGTTGTCGGAGGACAACGACAGGTTGCGTAGGAGCAATAATATGTTAATGTCGGAACTTGCACACATGAGGAAACTTTATAACGACATTATTTATTTCGTTCAAAATCATGTCAAACCTGTTACACCTAGCAGTTCGTACAATACTTGTTCACTATTACCTGCATCAGCTACACCTATAGTCCAAAAAAATATGAATATGAATATTCATCATCAGTTTGGGTATCAACAAATTACAAACCCTAAAAATGTTGTTATCTCCAACATCAACAACAACGTAGTATCACCAAGCAAGACATCACAAAGCAGTAGTGTGACGATTCTTGAGGAAGCTAATGGAGTTGGTGGTGATAATACAAGTACAAAATTATTCGGTGTTCCTCTTATGTCCAAGAAAAGAGTGCATCCTGAATATTCATCTTCTTATTATTCTACGACGAATATGGTGGAGACAAATAAGGCAAGAGTAATGGTCTTGGAAAAAAATGATCTAGGATTAAATCTCATGCCTCCTTCATCTTAGACTTGCTATTAGTATTATTATTCACCCACACTACCTTATTAAAGTTCAAGTTTTTGTTTCAAAATGTTAGTGGATCATGAAATGTTGTACTTGTGAGTTTTTTTTTGTCTTTGTGTAAATATAACTTATTTAACCATGAATGCAGGTGGGTTAATTTTTGTTATAATTGGAAAAAAAAGTTAGTAGTATAATTACTTTTTTTTTTTTTTTAGATGTCACTTATTTTTATGTGTGTTCTAATTCTTCTTCTCCTTTATTTCTGGTTTTGATTTATCTGAAGAAAATTTCAGTTGCATTTAATAATGCACACGAGAGAGAAAGTTATAAGGTTAGCTCTGAAATATGCTTTCTTCTTTTTCAGTTTCAACTCATGTAAAAAGCTTATAATAACGTTCAGTCCATTGACAATTTTTTTTTTCTCTGGGGGTTTCTCTCTGATCAATACATTAATGAATTCTACGTACAAATAGACACATCTTTTTTTCAAAAAAAAATACGTGTAAAATTTTGAAATCAAGAAAAGAGAGAGACGCTTATATTTGAATCGAGAGTTTATCAGAAATAAGTTTAGTTGTAGGGTAAGACAGCGTACACATCATCATTTGACAATCGGAAATACACAATTAATTATTTCAAAAAATTAAATTTTGTTCGGTGAATATTGATTAATTAGCACTAAGGATTGTGTAATTATTGAGGTAATTATTATTATTATTATCATTATAAGTAAGAAAGTTAAACTATGATCATAATTATTATGATTTATGACTTCTCTCTGATTATTAAGAATATTGTGGAGCATCTCAATTTCTCGTTTACTGAACTTGCACGGTCAGACACAAAAAAGTGAGTAAAAAAACACAGAGATGAGAACAAAATCATGTACAGAACCTAGCAAAAAGATCAAAATAATAAATAAAATATTTAAAAGTGTTTAGTTATTCAATGATGGTGAAATTATTTATTTTTAAAAAAATAAATAGTGGAAAATGTTTTTTTTTTTTTTGTTTGTTTGATACGTTTCTATCAAGGATTCTATACTTCTTCTGAAAGACCAGAGAAGAAAAAAAAACCTATGTCTTTTCCTACTTTAAGCATCTAATTTTGTTGTGTTTGAAACTCTCTATGTGTCCACTTCTTCTTCCAACTTCTTTTATCATTAGTCATTCTTTGGATTTTTGCCTAATGGAAAGGGAAAGGGGAAGATAGGTTTTTTATTTGACTGGTGGTTAAGAAAACAAAATATCTTTCTTTTCTATGCCTACTTTACTTGTTCCTTTGTGTAACAATCATATACCAAGTAAAGTTTGCTTTTGCTTTTCTACACTACTCTCAAATTTTTCCCTTTTTCACTATTCTTTTTCTCCTAACAACTAATATAAATTCAAAGATTTAAATTACTTCGTGTTCAGAATAAGCGTGATCTTATTAGTAAATCATGTGTTTAGAATAGGAAGTTATATGCAGAAGAAGAGTCAAGATTTGAAGTTGAAAGAGGTTTAAGCAAAAGCTATTATTATTGAGAGAGAATTGAATTTATAAAATTGTGATTTTTTTAAAAACTAATTTAAACTTTTAGACGAGATGATTACATACTTCATTATTGGATTCGTTCAAAACCGTAGCTCTGCGCCTGATTACTAAATGTTCTTATGTATGAACCAATCTCACTAGTGATATTGTTTGTTTTAATTAAACCTAGGCCCGTATGGCTTTAAAATGTGTTACTATGGTCTAAGTCTTGTTTTCTTATATACCCAATACCTTCATCTCTCTTATTTTATCAATGTGGGATTCACCTTGCTTTATGTATACTTGCTTTGTAATTTATTTGTATATCTAAATGTATAGTTAAAGTAATGAATTCGTAGATCCACCTCAAGACAAATACTTTGAAAGCTAAATGAAAAGCAAGGAAGAAGAAGAGTAGAAAAAAAGAGGTTTCTCAAATCTTGTATAACAAAAAAGTGGTAGGAAAGTAAGCTGAGAAAATCTTGGCTCATGCAATTATTAAATTTGGTCTTATAATAAGAGAGAAAAATATATAATAACCCTAAACCTAGCTATCTAGTTTGAATGAAGGGTGGGTTCGTTTAGACTTTCCTTCTGTCTTTTTCTAACAAGGAAGTGGCACGTGGTAGGAAGCTGCACGTGTTGTACATAGATTTTGTAGAAGAATATATATATATATACTCATTTGAAAAAGATCGTTTGGTAACTAGTTAAAGTTATGCAGAGATTAGGAAAGTTGCACCTGTAGTACATAGAATTTGTAGAAGAATATATATTAGTTATATGAATTATTAAATTGCAAATTAAATATTATATTAATTCTATACATGAATAACATACTTCGTAATCAGCTATTCAAACATATTATTACTTAAGCATGAATTAACACCTGCACTTCAAACTAGGTACCAACGACTCGTAGCCTCAAAGAAAAAGAAAAAGGAAAGATGGTGGAATGGGAATATTTGGGTCTATAGAAAAAAAGTAAAATACGGATCATCCGGTTAAAGATACTTTAATCGATTGTTGGTGTGTTGCTTAACAGCCGTATTGGACCATGACACAATTTTTGAAATTTGGGAAAAGCAAAAAAAAAAGTTTTAAATTTTTTTTCTATAAATATTTGCATTATTATTAATAAAGTGAATGTAAAGATTGGAATTATCTATGTCGAGTCTTTTTAGTGTAGACTTTATTGACATTTTCCTTCGAAAACACTACCTTTATTGACGATTTAATAAACTTTGAATATATAGTACTTGTACTAAGTACTACTAATTAAATTACATATGTATATATTGTAAAGTTTTTAGAAGAATCTTTTTTCTCTACTTTAAACGAGTAGAAGGTTTGAAACTTTTTCTGTTTCTACAATTTTCGAAACATGCAATCATGGAGGAACTAATTGTTTCCTAGATATTTGTAAATTCTAATTAATTAATTAATTACTATAATTATTACTACTTTGAAGACAATGGAATATAAATTCAAAAAACACTGGCCCTATTAGAAGTTAATGTCTTAATCAGTTATAAACCAATTGATTGTTTTTATTTGACTTTTCCATATTATGGGGGCATGTTTTTAAATACTTATTTGACTAATAGAGTGAAAATTAATCCAAAACACAATTAATAGTGCACCTTCTAAGGAGTGCCTTACTCCTTAAATTATTCTTTGATTCAATTTCACAAGCAGTATATGTCCTCATTAATTGAAACCAAATACATTATTTCTCCACCAATTTTCTAAAACATGTTGCATTACAAAGACTCTAGTACCATTTTTAGTCAAACTTCAAATTCTTGGGTGATAATTGATTGCGTTTTACACATGTTAAATTTCTTCAAAATAGTTTTTGATGCATGTATAGTTAATAAAATGATAAAGTAATGTCATCAACAAGCAATTTGTCATATTTCTTAAATTGAAGAAATAGAAATGCCCCCAAAGATCATAATTAAGGCACAAGATGATTATATAGAAGAAATATATCAAATTAAAGAAAGAATATCCTTTTAATTTTAAAAGTTCAGGACAATATCCTTGATTTCAAACTTATAAAAGTGAAATTCAAGGACAATGTTACGAAGCTGAAACTTATAAAAGTAGCCGTTCAAAATATAGTAATTTTTTTTTTATACATGTTTTAACTAATTGTAATTGTATTTTCATACTAAAAAGTGATTAAATAGTAGGT
Source organism: Solanum etuberosum (assembly GCA_029582245.1). Taxonomy (NCBI): domain Eukaryota; kingdom Viridiplantae; phylum Streptophyta; class Magnoliopsida; order Solanales; family Solanaceae; genus Solanum; species Solanum etuberosum. The sequence goes on along the minus strand of JAJONR010003357.1, from coordinate 76,945 downwards.
AAATGTTGATTAGTGGTACATATATATTTGAACTGTTAATGGGCTTTTTGGGCCGAACTGTTAGGGGGGATTGCAATGTTAATGGGCTTTCTTGGGCCAAACTTGCCCAGCCCAAATATTAATAGACTCTGATGTACCAACGTTCTTCAAACAATTTCAAACTCGCGCAAAAACTCAAACTATTCCGGCAGTCAACAATACAGTGAGTGCTTCTTGCAAAACCTACTAAATGACGGAGCCGGAATTGGTAATCGCTTCGTCGCCGACCGACGCCGGTATTGGCTGTTGGGACCTCCATACCGGCGCCGAGCATCTCCGATATCGAACTTGCTCCTCACCTTCTCACGGCCTCACCTGTGTCGGCGGCCGCTTTCTGGCCTCCTCTCAACTCCGTGAAACTAAATCTTCTTCAGGCTCTATCCTATACTGGTCCTGGAACAAGGTAAATAACAAAAATTTCACTTGTATTACGTTTAGATTTGTTGATTCACATTTTTGCCGAACGTAGTTAAGCTGTTTGATTAATTGCCTATTAGAAAGCTTAGTTTTGTTAGAACTGTTATGTATACCTGTAGTGCTGCAATTATTGATATTTTATTAATTACATTTGTGTAGCCTCAAGTGGAAGTTAAAAGCTTCCCAGCGGAACCTATAAATCCACTTGTTTCCAATAGTGAGGGAACTTATATAGCTGGAGGAGGTGCATCCGGCGAAATTTACTTGTGGCAGGTTTATACCAAGTCATTTTGTCTTTTTAGTTGCTCATTGTATTTGGCAGTCATATTAAATGTTATATGTTTTGTTTTTATTTATAGGTTGCTACTGGTAAACTACTTAAGAAGTGGCATGCTCACTATAGGGCGGTTACTTGCTTGTTATTCAATGATGATCAATCACTTCTGATTTCTGGTTCAGAGGATGGATCTGTTCGAGTTTGGTCTCTTATAATGTATTATTTGCTTCATATGTTTTTGTATTTGTCTAGCTTTTGTTTGATGATCTGAGGGCTAATATCCGGAACTTGATTGACATTAGGGTATTTGATGACTTGTTGAGAGGGAAAGCAAGACAACCTTATGAGTTTAGTTTCTCTGAGCATTCTTTGAAGGTGACTGATGTTGTGATTGGGTATGGCGGAGCTAATGCAATTATTGTTTCTGCTTCAGAAGATAGAACTTGCAAGGTTTGCCTTGTATTTTACGGCTAAGTAATTGTTCGTGCTTTTTGGTAAATTTGTAGAAAAAACTGCTAATGAACTTGACCACTATGTTTGTTGTCAATCATAAAGAATTAAGTCAAGTGACTCTATGACAATTCGTTCATTCTTCTAATGGTTTCAGACTGCTGTTTGTAGTGATTATAAATAATTAGTGATGCCGGTTATACCTTTGCCTGATGCTCAATATTCTTAGTTGTCCATTTTTCATAGGTTTGGAGTCTTTCTAGGGGAAAATTGTTGAGAAACATTGTGTTTCCATCAATAATTGACGCAATTGCATTAGACCCCGGAGAAGATGTCTTCTATGCTGGTGGTAGAGATGGGAAAATATACATAGCTGCACTAAATGCTGTTGCTGACCCCAACAATAATTATGGATTGCACATTCTTGGGTTTCTCTCTGAGCAAAGGTTTGTAGTATCTATGATTTGTTATATAGATAGTTTTATGCTCTCACTAATGAGAACGTTTGGTTTTGTAAACCCTAATGTTTTTTCCTTTTTGTTTTATATTTAAGATGTTCGGAAAAGCTTCCCTATGATTTCTTATGTTTCATTAGTACCTCTATATGGTTCTTTCTGTCCTGTGGTGTACATGAAATCACCATATGGGTCTGCTTAATTTTTGTTGGCATCACTTATAGCTTCATGTTGAAGTGTCAAGCATGAAAGGTTGTTGCTTGGAATCTCCATATTATTCTTCAATGCTGTAACTCAAGAGCCATTTAGTAGGAATCTAATAGTTTAGGCATGTAGTATAGAGTTTACGTTCTGGCTAATGCATGGTTGAAATTGTGAATAGGGAATTACTCTCAATATGTTGATGGAGTTAAAATAGCTTCATGTTGTTTTTTATGGACTATGGCTAAATATTCCCTGTAACTTTTCAGCTGTATGAGGACATGCCTGTATGAACTTCTGTGTCCGGAGTTACCTTATTTCCTGCAGATACATGCTAATTTTTGTCTCCCCTCCCTTATCTGTTTTTCATTTTCCTTGAATAACTTTACAATGATTAATGAAACAGCAAGGCTATTACATGCTTAGCATTAAGTACGGATGGCAGCTTGCTAATTTCTGGATCACAGGATGGCATGGTTCGAGTGTGGAACACCAAAAATCATAACATCACCCGAATTTTTAGGCATGCAAAAGGTACAGTTGATATCCTGAGTACTTCTTCAAATGACTCGTTGCTACCATATTAATACAGTTTGCTCTTTGAAATTCTTGAAACATTGTTAGTCGTGCATAAGAAATCTGTTTGTTAAATGTAAGGTTTATTTATTTGCATTACTTCTAAAAGTTCAAGTAAGGTTTGTTTAAGTGATTCCATAGTGGTATGGAAGATTGCTATTCAAAGCATTGTTAAGAGTTCTGTCTTCTAGGGTTGTGGGCTTGAAAGATAAATCACTTAATGTCTCCAACGGACGATTAAGGCTTGAAAACGGTGTTTTCCCTCTTGAAATCATCCTAATGTCTTGCAACAGTTAATAAGTGCAGAAAGAATAAGACTAAAGCTACTTCGACTGGGACACTAGGTAGTATTGGCGGCGTATGATAAATCTGATGATTCTGTGAGCATTATGATTCATTTCATGGTCACCCATTTATATCGAGTTTCGACCTCCTCTATTTTCTTTTTTCCAAGTTAATGAAACATCTTCTCTTTGTATTAACTTTTTACAGGTCCAATTAACAATATTGTAGTTGTTACACAATCATCTCTTATGAGTAGCAGAGGATCTGTGAATTCCCAAATGCCTTCCGGCAAGAGACATGGGGTATCATTACCTCCACCATTGGAAAAGTGTGCTAACTCAGCAGATGAAAATGACTATAAGGCAGTAATTGGCCCGCGGATTGATCCTAATGGATCTGTTGAAGCTTCATATATCAGTATTCAGTCCCTAAGTAATCAAATCTTAGAACTTCAGGTAAGATTTTCTTTGGTTATTAATCTGTTGCCTGTTTTGGTTCTTTCAACTCCCTCTCACTATAATTGTGTGTTTAACATTCTCAAATGTCGTTGGTTATAAATTTGACATTTACAGCTGTAAATTCTTATTCACTGCTTCCCAATTTAATGGTCTTAGTTTGATTTGACATGACTATTTATGAGAAGAAATGAAAATTGGCAGATCTTTTTAGGAGTAGAGGAAAATTGGTAGATCTTTTTTGTATTATAGATGTGTTAAACATCTTATTGGAATTAGACCCAATTTTGGAACGGTAGAAAAGGATCAAAAGGCTCTTTTCTGGGGAAGAGGGAGTACTTTACTTCGTCATGTCTTTCTGATGGGGAATAGATACTTTCGAAATGAGGATTTAGCTTTATGTCAATAGACACCAAACTCTATTCAATTTTTCTTTACTTCTTTATTTATCCTTTAAGATCAGTTGATATGATTCAGGGTGCATACAAAATAATTATAAATAAATCAGTTGATAGGAATTCCAACCGTAATTGCAGAACAAAAAGAATCTCAGGCAACAATTGGGGTGAAAATAATGTTTATCAATCTCAAAAGTATGCAAAAACATCTCTAAAAATGAGCTCTAACTGCATTTATACATAACAAGAAAAATCAATAGGACATATTGTCCCTAAAATCTCTTTTGAGTTTCGACCCGTCAGAACTCAGATCAATGATCTGGATGCTCCAGCAGACAGCCTCTCCTCTACCACTCCCACATCAATGACTCGAAACCAGATAACTGATCTAGAGGCTCTCGTCTGTCAACCTCCGATCAACCACTTTATTTGTAAACAGATCATTTTTTCATGTTTTAACCAATTTTTAAATATCATGCGACTCCTTATGGTGCAATCCATAGATGCTGTTGGACTTGAAACAAGTGAATGGTCCACCAGGCATCTCACAGTTGTCTGCAATTGGCCCCCTACTATCCAGGATTATATCCACCAATTTAGCCTCTCTGCAGAAATAATGTCCCGGAACTCTTCATGTGCTGCACTGCTTTCTTGAACTACTTTTCATGGCAGAATGTTTTAGCCTCTAGGAAAATGTCTAGTCAACAATTTTTCTATAATTGACGTGTATCATTTGAAAAAAATTTGTTCTATATTTTTACTTTAGTATTGTACTTAACAAAAGTTTCGGTCTCGCCCTCAATTGCTGCTTTAAAATTTAATCCCATTGCAATAGATAATGTCGTACAATGGCCTGAAAAAGTTATCATCTATTTCAATTAACAGCTAGTTTTTCCTGTATACAGAGACAAGGTTCTTCTGCTGCTGCTGAAATGGAGATGGAAAGGCTAAAACTCGACTGCAGCAGGTCCATGCAAATGATTCAGCAGTGGGAAACAAAGTTTCAAAGTCTACATCAGTTTTGTGTAACCGAGCTATTGGATGGGGAAAAAGCTGGAAATGCTTAGGGACACAGTCTTAGTAACATATTTTTCTAATGTATGGTGAGCGGGAAGACGAAAAGGGAAGCTGGCTTTGAAACTTCCGCCTACATGATGGTATGTGAGGGTGCTCACCAAGTTAGCTAGCTCTCAACTCCAGCCTATGACATACCAATTCCTACTTGCAACAGCTAATATTTTTTCACGTAACGATTCAGCTGCGATCAGTTTTGATAATATAGATGAAATTTGATCATTATGTGTACTACAAGTTTTCCATGAACAAATAGATTTAAACTATTGCTTAACAGTTGGATTCAGTCGATTCCGCGAACAAACAGATTACATTTTACGTTTGACTATGTATCTTATTGTAAGATCTTGAACTATTTCACTAGCTGCTAATCTTAATGTTTGTCAATTATTCTTTTGTTCTCTTTTACATGCTAGAGAATTCAAAGTGTTAAAGGTTGTGTTCATATTTTGAAGATGACCTTTGCAACAAACAAACGTGACAACAGTGATAAGCCAATAGCAGTAATTTTTGAAAATCCAATATCTTGAATTGATGGGAAAAGTTGGATGAGACAAATTGAAATTGCAAGAACAAAAGAGTTGAAACGATTGGCTTAGTGGTCCCCTTCTGATAAACCTCGAAGACACTCAACTCTAGCAAGATAAAATCATTTTCATGATCACACTGTTGCTCAATTGATTGTGTTTATTTATGTGAAAACAAACAAGAGAGTGAAATCTTATGATTAATGAGCTTTCAATCTTGTGATAATAAATCTCTCTTGTCCTACTATTACATTCCTCACAATTATTATTGTAACATCTCGTTAGATATAGATTCAGAATTTGAATTTGAATTTGAAGTTTGTGAGTTTCCACATCAATAGTGACTGACAGAACTAGTACTCTCAGATGCAAATTCAGAATTTGAATTTGAAGCTTGTGAGTTTCCACTAAATAGTCAATTGTGACGGAACCAACATTCTCACTAAGAAAGTTCAAAATATGAAGAAATAAACACAGATATAAGTCCACTTGACTCGCTCCTATACATCAACCTCAAGTTAATCATAACGTACTATAATGATAATTGGATTCACATTTAAATATCTATAAATATTTAGATTTCTTAGTATATATACAACGGACAAAAGCTATTGGTTCATGTGAGTCACTAGTCTCTAGATCTGCCTTTGCGATCCGTACACTGCATGAACGTAAAAGGGAAAGCACGTGCATGGATCTAAAATGGAAATGAAAAGCTACAAGTTTTGGCTCAAATGTTTTCCATACAGAGAAAATAATGTAATTGATGACATGTTCAAAGCCTGCACCCTCAGCTCCAAACAGAAGATGATTTACCAATAAGAAAATAGTGAAGTAAAAAGGAATTGAATTCCTGCACTCAATTTTCCTTCCCTAGAAAAGTGGTAGAAACATTGTGAAAATGAGAGCACAAAGGGATTGGAACCAAACAATTGGCATATCATGCTTTTCTCACTCTTTGATTGCGCAATTTGGCAGTGCAACAATCCTCTTCCCAACTTGTAGAAATGAAAATCATGTCGAAAAGCTATCAAAAAAATAAAAGTTGGACCACTTCTATTTTTTTCCTTGCTTTTGATTTTATTTCTTTTTCTAAACTGCTTTGGACTATTATTTGTGTTATTATTGTTTTTCTTAAGTCGAGGATTGTCTATTCAAAATAGTTTCTCCATTTTGAGGTAAAGGTAAGATCTGCATATATTCTACCATTTCCAAATCTCATTTCGTGGAACTACACAAGATATGTTGTTGTTGTACCAATCAAAATAGTGGTGAAGTAATAAATATTCTTTCATTCTTAACAAGATGTCTCAAATTCGAGTCCTAAGTATGAAGTCATGTTTGTTAAGTTGTGGTTTTACTTCCAATATTGAAGTTCCCAACATGACGAGGTTTTATTAGAAACAATCTCTCTATTTTGAGGTAGAGATAAGGTCATCGTACACTCTATCCTTTCCAAACCCCATTTTATGGAACTATATTGGATATATTATTATTATTGTTGTTGTTGTTGTAGCAATCTGAATAATGGTGAAGTAATAAATACTCTTTCATTCTTAATGAGATGTCTTAAATTCGAGTCCTAAGTATGAAATCGTGTTTGTTAAGCAGCCATTTTACTTCCAATATTAAACTTTTCAATTGTGAATTCATATTTGGTCAGACCTTAATACAAATACCGACAATGAAAAACCAATGATAATATTAGTCTTTTTTTTTTTGGTTGTAAAAAAGAATTCTTCAGAGCACTTGATCTGCAAGTCCCAATGAGAAAGGAAAAGAAATTTGGAAATATTTTTTAAATATAAAGTAAGAATATAAAAATAGGAATAAGGGAACAAAAGATAAGGTGATGCAACGGTGATAATACAAAGTAAAAAAATTCATCCCCCACCCAACAACAAATTCTGCCTATTTTTGGCTTCTTTTTATCCAATCGAACCCTTTCTTGCAGAGAACATGTCTCTTTTTTTTTCTTCTATAAAATATAATATCTTATTCTATCCATTTTTAATGCTTCAAAAGAAACAAATTGATTTTTATTTTATTTTTAAAAAAGAGGTCCCCCACCACCCACCCCCCTAGCCAGCAGTGGCACTTATGTTCAATCATCAAAAAAATTTAATTAAAAACTAGATAGGTCTTAAGAGTTTCTTGAATAAAACACACATGTTTATTTTCTGTTTGTTGCTTCCCTTTCATATTTTACTTCTACCATATCTACTGCAAAAGTACAACTGTCATCTTGATGATGAGGAGCCAAATATATCTTCTAGCTTCTTCTAGTTTTGCCACTTCAAATTTTAGTAGAAGCTATCAAGAATTGATTTATTAAATTTGTGTGTTTAACTTGTGACAGTAGGTTGATGTTACGTAAGAACTTCCATAAATAGTTTTAAACGAGAGTTCGCCTTCTTCTTTAATTTATCGCAAAAAATTATCATATAAGTAATTTCTTTCACCCTTAATCAAAGACTTCGAGTTTTAGCCTTGTAAATGAAGGATTTCTATTGACAAGGAGCACTTCCTCCTGATCCTGACCCTATGCGACGAGAATCTGGATTAATTGAACTAATATATAAAAAGAAACAAATTTGTGAGCCTTTCGATGATATTTTTGTAATTACTTCGTGAACACTATGCTTTGAAAAAATATAAACTGCACAACATAAGAAATTACGTATAAAAGAAAAGGATAATAATTGTCAACCTGAAGATGCTGAATGCAAATTTTAAAACAATAATTTCGTAAGACGTACAAAATATTCAAACGGGAATCTAGGGTTAATTAAATTAGTCATCAATCGTCATATATAGTTGCTGCATAAATATGTAGCGTTGAATTAATATCCATGCAGTGTATAACGTGCATAAGAAGTTCCTATTTAATTTTATTTGGTAATAAAGATAATTGATTTTAAATGCTCTGTATATTTAATTCAGTAGAGTATATATATGTAATTTGTTGGTTGAGTGATAACTAAATAGATGCATGTTCTTTATATTTTTCGAGATCGATTAAATTCAAATTCAACCCATTTCTAAGAGTGATGTTTTAGATTTTTTCTCACTCTTCGAGTTTGAATGCATGATCTCTGATTAAATATAAAGATGACATGTCCTTTACTGTAATTAGCATTTGTCGTTTGGGATAAGGTCTTTTCCTTAGAACTATTTTAAAAAACACATATAATTCGTATCTTAAAGTCGCCATCAACCTCTCTATCTTAAAATCTGTAATTGCGTTCTTTTTTATTAAAATTATTAAAATTATTTAACTTTTTTTATTTGGATTATTTCATAATGAGAATTTAACTTACATTTATTAATTGTACAGTAAATTATTTAATACTCTCTCTGTCCAACAATAGTTGTCCTCTATTGACTTGATACACCCTTTAATAATAAATAATAGGGGTAATATTACTATATTATCCTTTGACTTTATTAAATTTAATGAGAAATGTGTTAGATGATAAATACCCCTCTGTCCCTAATTACTTGTCCATATTCTAATTACTTGTCCTTTGACAAATCAAGAAAGGACAAAAATTTTTTTACCTATTATACCCTCAATTAATTACTTTGAAAAAGTAGAACTTCTTGAAAAATTTAAGTCTTTAATTCATTCACTCCATAATTAATAGGGGTAAAATGGTAAACTCACTATGTCAATTATTGTTTTCTTAATAAGTGTGTCAATTCAAAAGTGGACAAGTAATTAAGGACAGAGGGAGTAGTATTTAATAGCAAGGGTAAAATAGACACATTAGGTAAATTTATAAATTGAAGAAGTATTGTTGGACAACTATTTTTAATATAGTGGACAATTATTGTTAAACGGAGGGAGTATGACCGAATAATTTGTCATCTTGAGTATATGACTAAACTTTAGACATTTCTAGAACATACGCTTGAACGATTAATAAATTGACATGTTGAGATTAAAATAGCAAGCGTTACGTGAGACTGAACAATTGCAAATCTTGACAATAATAAATTACACGATAAAGAAAATTATATTATGATCTAGTCACGTTACCTATCTATTAGAAACTAATATATAAAACATAAAACTCATCGAGAAAATACTCTTTTCATAATAAGACTCTTTAAATGACTATATTGTGAATATTTATTATGGTGTAGGTAGTTATTAACTTGAAAGAGTAAATATATAAGTTAAGGTGGTAGAAAAGTGGAATTAACTGTGGAGAATTTATAAGTAGAGGTGTTAAATGTTAATGGCAGAAGAAATTAATTGAAGAAGCAGTTCACCACAGGTAAGTTCGTTAGCATAAAAACAGCACATGAAACAGTACTCCACTGCACAAGCTGATCCACCTCGAAATGCGTTCCACCCCCCACCCCTCTCTACCCCCCACACCCTAACAAAGACTCAAACTTAAAAATGTAAGTTGCAGTCTATCATAATACTAGTAATAACCCCAGTAATAATTATACAACCACCTCTCTAGTTCTTCCTAACTTATTTTCACAAAACATCTATCTATCAGAGACGGACTCAGAATTTTAATTTACGTGTTGAAGTTTTCATCGGCGTTCAACAAAAAGGGGCAAGCAAAGCTATAATCAACGCTCCAATATACACATAATATAACAACTTATTTGTCTTTGCGCAAAATATTTACTTTAAGAATATCAAATTTTAAACGCACAAAACTTAAATACTGAATCTGACTCTACCTTCGATAATAATAAATAAGGTTTGCCGCCGACATCACCGGCCGGCGGTGAGTTGACTTATTTCATTGAGGGTGGGGGTAGCTAGCGTGAGACCTCTGACTTATGTGATGTGTATGTGGGGTTTTAGCTAAGGTCTTCTTTATAACAAAGTGAAAATTTAAGCCAAAGTTAGAGTGATACATTTATTTACTTTTATTTAAATAATAAAATATTAGTATAGTATATAGTTTCATGCACCTGCATCAAAAGCATTTATGATATCACTGCTACATTTGGTAGATCTAAACCCTCCAAATGGTGGGCCTACCTACCTAGCCCACTCATCTTCACCTTCTCACAATATATATACTATAAAAAAATCAATTTCTTTTAAATTAGTCAAACAAATTAAATTAAATATGTATCTAGAAAGGTTAATTATTTTCAAGCTAATAGATTATAAGTAACATAGAGGAATATGATGAAGTGGATGAATTTCGAGTTCCAGTCATATGAATAGAGTCGGAAGTAGAGCTTTGAGTCTATTGGTTTAAAATTCATATATATATAAAAGTATTACTAAGAGTGATTTACAAGAATGTCTCAAAAGTTCAAAGTCATTGGATGTAATATCTTAAATTATTTATACGTGATAATTTTAATTATAAATATAAAATTTGAGTCAAAATTATCAAAATCTATCGACATGTAGACAGGCTAGTAGCTGCGGCTTGCTTATTATTAATGAAATACTTAGTTAAAAATAATTTCCTCCTTAAATGAATTTTATATTGTGCAAATTTATATTATACTAATCAGTAAATTCTGAATATAAATAAAAAGTTTGGAACCTTAAACGATGCGCTGGCGCACAATGGTAAACAAAGAAAAATGAGTAATGATTGTAAACAAAATTATTAATTTGTTGAAAACAGAGCTAAGCTGTAAACCTGCATAAGAATAGTATTATTTTTTGTATAAACATTGAAAAGGAAAGGAAAAAAGTTTACCAACTTTGATGATATAATAAAGGTTGGTAATGGTATTATATTTATATTACTGAATTATTTATCTGCTATAGCAGTATATATCATCAAAAAAATATCAAATATATGTATATAATAATAAAAACAATTTGTTATATATAGCCTTCAATTCCCACTTGAGCCTAGATGATCTGTTTCCAATATCACTATTTTATTCCCCTTTCAATTTCTTCACTTTCTCTCCCAACACCATTAGCTATACCAGAAAACATACTACCAATAGTATTAGCAGTAGTAGTACCATTTTCACTGCAATATTCTGATAAAACTCACACTTCACTCTTTCTTCTTTCTCATTTCTCTGTTCCAATAGCCCATAATTATTATTCACTTTTTTTAAAAGAGTGATTTGGACTTGCAAAAAAAAAGTACTAGCCATGGATATTGATATGCTTAAATCATCAGCAGCTTCTGAAGATCAAATGCTCATGATGCAATTGGAGAAATTTCCTGACTTTTCTACTGGTCAGTAACTTTGAATTGTGTGACTATCTCATCTAAAAAGTACATAATAAATATATTTTAAATTTTTTTTATCTCAAACACTTGTTGGTAATTATCATATCTTGAGGCGTGTCAAAAAATACTGTCCTTTGAGAATATTTCACCTACATCTACAATATTTTTTTTGGTAATTGATTAATTATATTATGTCTCGACAGGTAACTGTTCTGAATTACCAATGATGGAGTTTAGTCCACAAGGAAGTTGCAACAGCTACAATTTCCAACAAATGGATCAAAATTCACCTAATTTCCTCAACATGCCTTCTACTAATTCATTCACAAACTCACCTCCAATTCATCAAAATCCTAATTTTATACCAAATTCGGGTGGATTTACTTCGAATTCGATGAATCGAAGCAATATGGCAGCAATGAGGGAGATGATATTCAGAATTGCAGCAATGCAGCCAATTAACATCGATCCTGAATCTGTTAAACCACCAAAGAGAAGGAACGTGAAGATATCGACCGATCCACAGAGCGTTGCGGCGCGACATAGGAGAGAAAGGATAAGTGAAAGGATAAGAATATTACAGAGATTAGTACCAGGAGGAACAAAAATGGACACTGCATCAATGTTAGATGAAGCAATACATTATGTGAAATTTTTGAAAAATCAAGTGCAATCACTGGAAAGGGCAGGTGCAACTAGGCCAGCTAATGGTACTGCTGCTGCAGGATTAGGATTCCCTGTACCAATGTCTTTGAGTGGGAATTATAATTTGCCTGTGAGTTCAAAAAATTATCATCATCAAAATATTCAACAATATGCAGATGTTTAATTAATTAGTATAAATTGAAGAATTTGTGGGGTTGTAAATTAGAAACCATGCATGTTGTATTGGGTAAAAGAATAATTGATGAGTACTATATATTATAACCATGGTATATAGAGACCCCTATTGATCTGTTAATAAAATTTTATGTTTCATGTATACTCTCTCTTTTTCTATGTTTAATTATCATCTAATCATCTATTATTATGAACGATTATGGTGAGCTGGTAAGCACCTCTTCATCCTTTCTTAGAGTTTGAGCGTCTAAAATAGAGGAGAGTGCATGTTTCCTAGCGTGGGGCTTAATTATTTTTCTTTCAGAGTCCAAAAAAGTTTTTTTAAAATTGATAACGAGAGGGAGTGAGACTTGAATTCAAATATCTATTTACTCATTTTAAATTGTAAATGATTCTCATTTAAAATTTCAAGCTATTATGAAAACATATTTTTATTTACTTAATTATATCTTTAATGCTCTTACCCCCTCTTACTAAGATGTATAAAGAATTAAACTGAAATTATCTTTGTGGGTTGACAATGACAATAGCCATGTGCCAATTATCTTTGCAACATCTCAACGAAAAATCTTGAAAACGAGATATGTCACAAGATTTTGTTTTCTTTGTTATTTCTTGTCTATTTATCAATTTTTGAAGCAATGGTAAATTTATTGTCGTGTGATCTATAACTTATGGATTTGAGTAGTGAAAGCACTTACTAATGTATGTCTTAAGATAGTCTGTCACAATAATCCTTCAAACCCTATTTTAACGCGGAATACTTTATATACTGAAGTAGTACTGTTCTACGTAGGTCTCTGTGCAATTAAAGATGAGAAAATGGACCATTTAGGACTTGGTTGTACATATACACTCAAGGTCAAATAGCAAGTCATGCCCCTTGGAAAGACAACTTGTAGGGCCCTGTTTGAAAATACCCCCAGTTTTATTAGGGGTCTTTTGGTTCCCAATTTGAACATATTGTAGGGGTCGTTTGGTTCCTATATTTAACATTGTAGGAGTCGTTTGGTTCCCATATTTTTGAAAATGCTACAATGTTGGGACTATTATTTGCCTTGGACCATTATATGTTCACTTTCTTGACGAATACAAAGCTAAAGTGACAGAATTGAAACTAGTGGCCATTTTTCCCACAAGCAAATTATGCGAGGATTGTTTGATTTCCCACCTCGTAATTTTTTCTTGCGGAGAAAAATAATAATAACGCTGCTTCCAATTTGCGGCAATTATAATTCTTTTTTTATACCACCATAACCAAATATTGCATTAGTTATGTGCAACTAACAAATTATACCGTGTAATTCCATGTAGGATTTTATCGTGTGAAATTAAATGTGATTTATGTCGATCCACACAACCAATCAAATGCCCCCTAATAATATAACACATTTAAAAAAAAATGGGGGCAGGGGAAGGGAAAATGGGGAAGGAAATTATAAGGTGGAAAAGTGAACTCTCACCAACAAGATGAAAGTTCAGATAGTAAATCAACTGAACTACTAAGATTCTCTGTATAATGCAATTTTCAGACTGTCCGTGAAAAAAAAGATTTGTTCACGTAATATGAAAAGAACATGATGTTGTAGACTTAATTCACAGTTTTCTAGTTTTCTCTTCTTGCAAATTTCAATGTATATAGTATGGCAAACTCAAAGCTGTAAAATTTACAATATGATAAAAGTCAACTTGATATTTTTCAAACACGCGTGCCTCTGCCAAAAAATTGAAAGATAACATATCCTGAATATTTCGTTGATAAAGAAATATAATTCACTAATTAATGAATAATAATTTATTTAAAAAAAAAAAAAGACTTCTGTGATAATGAATGCTAATATATAGTAGCATGTTTTATCATTTACTATAGAAATTGCAAGATTCAATATCAACTCTGTTGTAGTCTAACTCAAATATAACTTTAAGTAAATAACTAACTAGTAAATACCATTGTTAATTTTCTCTAACGTGAATACATGATAGTGATTAGTGACGTAGAATTCAGATGAAGAGAGGAGAATTGCTCAAGCCTTATAACGAACCCCAAGGACCTCTTTTTCATCAAACTCTACTCGTATTATCACAATCTTCTGAGAATATATAGCTTTTCATTGACCTCCTTGCGATTAAAGTAATGCTTCGAACATGGCCAATTTCATGATGCAACGGACGATGGATACAAGATTTAAGATAATTCCTCAAAATGTTCTTACAAATGATTGACAAAACTTCTCCATTATATTATAATAGACCTAAATAAATAATAAAAATAACCTTCTTCAAACAACTAATTAAACATTTAGATCAACTGATAATCACACAATTTAACATATTACTAACAACTTAATTATTTTATCATCACCATTTTAACTCGTGGTGATCTATATAGTATATAGTTAAATATATTTAATCGTAGGAATTAAAATATGAATTTGACAAATGAACGTATCAAGAGATGACACGTACAGGTCAAAGCATAGTCACATATAACTCAACAAGTATGATTCTGGCCCGAATATACGAAGTCACGGCCAATAAAATCTCCATCCAAATTAAAATATGAAAATTTCATTCCTTTTTTTTTTTGAGGTAAATAAGATGATATATTTATTATAATTTAATATGCATCAGTACAAGTAAATGGCCGAGTATGGCTAGTAACGTTTGGGAAAGGGATTGGGATTAAGGGGGGAGCTACAGTAGGCTTAGGATGTCCAAGCGGACACGCTTCGTGGGAAAATTACTCTGGATGCATAAGTAAAATGATCTTTTAAATGGCTACATAGCACATTTTGGACATCCTAAAAACAATAAAGAGTCTTGGTGCATTGGTTAAAGCTGTCCAGCGTGCACGAGGGTTCAATTCCCCATTGCTGCACTTTTTATTACACCTAATTTATTAATATAATATTATCTATTAAAATAATATTAAATTAGAGACAAACTTCAAAATTTAAGGAAAACATAAAAGTTTAGTAGTCAATTGATTTTTTAATCAATTTGACTTTTGATTTTTTTTTTCTTTTCATTAAAATTTTTAATAAAATTTAAAAGTAAATATTTAATTTAAAGTTAATAAGTAAATCCTATTTTTATTTTTTTTATAAAGCTACTAAAAGTGAAAAAGGCTCCATATAGAATTTCTTTTTAAAAGAAAACTCGTTCGATTCTACTATTTATTTTTCATGTCTAGTTGTGATTTCATTCTAATGGAATTTTCTCTTTGTTCGTTCACTTCCTATTATATAAACATGAACGTCAAAGCTAATTATTATGTAGTTTGATTTTAAATTTTTGGTATATTTTTTAATTAAAATAAATTATCTTTAATGTAACGTAGTTTGATTTACAAAATTTTAGTACACTCATGCGTTAAATTAATTTTATTTACCTATGTGATTCTTTGACACCCTTCGTAAAATTTCTGGCTTCGCCACTGATTGGGATTACATTATACACATTAATACCTTCTATAGTAGAAGACAAATTTTGTAGCCTAACATAAAGAGTTCCTACTTTGTCTGCTTCTATTCTACTAGAAACAATCAACGGAGGAGCTGTCCAAAGTACAAGGGAGTTAGCTTCCTTCAATCTAGACCCCTCCTTAGCCAAGGTATCTGCCACTTGATTTTCTTCCCTGTATTTATGTTGCACCGACGAATTTTCAAATTTAAGTAGAAGGTCCCTGCGATCAGCTAAAATATTAGAGTAAGATGGATGATCATTTGCTAGACAATGAAGGATATCCTGACAATCTACATTAACTTCAAGTGGCGCTAAGCTGTAGATTAAGTGCAATAGTTAAACCTTTTTGCAGAGCTAATAGTTTAGAAACAATATTTGTTGCATTCATATATGTTTCTCACGAAGCCTACCACCCAATTAATTTCATTCCTTGATTCAATGTATGGTGATATTTTCATTATCTAATAGTAGTATTAGATAAGACAATTAGACTTTTAGCAATTTAAATGAGATGATAGTACGGTATAGTAATATTTAATACTATGGAATATACACAATCTGCTGATAACACACGAAGGGAGAAAGATATATTTATATCTAACATGTACTTAACGGATAATATATAATAATCAAAATTTAAACATTAAACTCATTATTATTATTTTATAGGATGGTGGGTATAGAGTATAGTATTTAATTATGTGTGAATTAATTAGAATGATGAGATTGAATAAGTGAAATAAAAGGAAGGGACAAATGGATGAGGAAAGGGAAAATGCATGAGAAAACCACGTGAAAACACTGACAATATGCGGTGCTCTTTTATTTACCATTATTATTACTACTACTATTATTTATTTACATTTTTAATTAGGTACTCATGATGACGTCTTTTTTTATCCCTCTTTGCCACGTGAAAAGAATCTATTTGGTCAATTCATCTTCCTACGTGGCATTCCACCTCATATCTGTCCTACGTGGCTTACCACCTCATATCCTTCCCTTGTTTTCTTCATCTAAATTACGATGTCGTATTATTGAAATTTTGAGAGTCAACCAATATAATCTTTAACTTGTTTTCCTCATCTAAATCACTTGTTTTTCAAAAAATATATTAAGGTGTTTCACCAAAAAGACAAGGCATTTGATATAGAAAACAAAACTCAAAGAGTCAATTCTTACAAAGTTTAATAAGTATGATAATAAATTAAAGTGATCGCTATTTTTAGTTCTAGTGTATCATCATATCATGCACCGACACTCACTAAAGAAAAGGAATAGGTGGGGGGTGGGGGTGAAGAGAAAACTATATATTGTATAATCGTTCATCAAAATAATAATTTATATATAGAGAGAGGGAGATTTGATGTAAAATATTTTGACCGATTTAGAGTACTATTAAAAAAAATATATATTTAATTAATAGATATAATTATTTGTATCGATCGATCAAATTAAATACTTAAAACGTAACTTACCCAAAAACGTTAAGGAACTACCGTATATGTTTTATTGCAGTTGAGGTATCCAAAGACATATTTGATGTATTAAAGCTTCGTGATTTTGACACTATAGTAGAATTTCATTGTGGAGCGAGCTAAAAAGTGACTATTTGTGAATTAATATTTAAATCCTTACAATTGTCTCCTCTACTCTGAAAAAAAATTCCATAAAATATAATAAAAATCTATTAATCAAATTAAATGATCAATCTTCCAAAATAAAATATAAAAATCTTCCAAATGCGCCATTAAGATCAATGATTAGATTGTTTTTTATTTGTTTGCGTTGTATGATTATTTATTTAGAGAAAAAAAATATTAAAGGTGGTGGAGAGAGAAAACCTTCCTATATCCATCATTTACATCTAAAATTATAATATAGAAACGGATTTCAGACGTAACATTCATCGGAAATCAATTGATTTTTAGTAATGAATCATTTTTTTTTGTAAAAATTTTTATAGTCAGATAATTTATTTGATACTAAAACGTAATTATTATTGTTGTTAATATCGAGTTGAAGGAAAAATAGGTGTTAGGTTGCCTCCATGGGAGGATCCAAAGAAGGTAATGTTTGTATCTAAGGCATCATGCTTCACTAAAAGCCATTTATTCCTCTCATCCATATCCCCACCCAACCTTATCAAATCTAGGAACATTGCACTCTATTATACTATATGATAATACTATTTTATATGCTAAAAATTCAAGTTACAAGTACATAGTATATATGCATATTGTATGTGGTATATATAAATAATAATAATATATAGAGAACTAAAAAGATGAAATACTTAAAGTAGTCAAAGCACAAGATGAAAACCCCATGTGAGTCTTTTCAGTAATGTCCCAACATTATACTAATTAATATAGAAGAAGCTTCTTTTGACAATACAAAAGGATGCCTTCCAATCCTGGTACACTGTATTCTAATATCTATTCCTTTATTTGTCTTTTGAAAACGACAAAAAAAATTAAAATTCAAACTTTGTTTTCGAAAGATCTTTGACATTGTAAGTAGCAGAAAATGTACTACAATCACAAAACAAATAGAAATAATGATTTTATTCATCAAAATTGTAAATATAAATAGATTTCTTCATGATCCGAGGGTCATTAATAGCGTATTTCTCGAATATATGACGTCGACTTTTTTGAGATTTATTTGAACTCCCTGAAAGAATGTCGTAAATCTTTTTGAAGTAATTAGTTGTCTAGAAGAGTTCGATCACATCTTAATCTCCTTATGAGTATTTTAAGAGTTTATGAAATATTCGAAACGTCACATATTAAGTATATTAAATTCTTCAAAGCGATTTGTATAAAACATTACAGAGGTAAAGAAGATATAATAAATAAAAAGAGCATTATATACATTCATGAGGAAAAGAAGAAGAAGTAATACTGGGATATTAAATATTATTATTTAAAAAATTTGAAGTAGATATAAATCCTCAATGTCTTATGGGAAATTGAATATTTTTAAGACAATAGCATGGAAGATAAATCCAGGAACATGCCATTTTTGAGGGAGGGAAATGCATTTGTTACTTCCTTTAAACACTACCAAACAAAAAAATAGAACAACAAAAAATAATAATTATTTTTTGGAGAATTGTCACCTATTTATTAAAAAATCAAATGTCACCTCATGTAGTGAGAGTCTTGATTAGGAAATTTCCTATTCACTATTTTTTTCCCAAGTTACATAAATATTAACTCTCTTGCTTATTTTATTTTTTCTCTTGGACAATGCTTTTGTTGAAAACATAGTCGAGTAAATGAATATATGCATTCTCTATAGACACACACAATATTATAGATCAAATAAAGGTTTTAAGTTCGAATTTCATTATACATCAATTATTATTTCAAAGGGACTTTTATGTTTCTGACTTATACCAAAAAAAAAAAAAAACTAGATCACAAATTACACATAAAAGACGTATTGCATACATAATTTAATAATAAAAAAATATATTACTCTCATTTACTTTTCTAGGTGATAATTTCAAGAGAGTTAAAAAAAATTTCCTTATAATGAGAGAATTTTATTTATATTTAAGGACCATTCATACAAAAAGAAACTGATCTAAGTGAAACAGTTTCATTTGCATCTCTATCGAGAGCATTAGTAATATAAGATGGAGATGCTTCAAAAATATAAAGTTTGTTAGTACATAGATTTTGATCATGAGATTTTCTTCCATATTCTGCTAGGATATCAACAAGTTTATTAGCTTCTAAAATAGTGTATCATTAATAATTTAAACTTTTAGATGAACTGTACCAACGATTCGATTGTTCCACTATTGATTCATGAAACTAAGAAAATAATTAATGGGGTAAGTGGGTTGGTCGGGTTAGAATTAAATGGGCCTAATTTGTTTAAAACATTGAAAAGGACAACAAATGCATCCAAACAAAGTCCTAAATTCTATGTTTGTCCCTTGTGCTAAGTGCAACGTATTCCCTTTGCTTCCATCGCTATTAAAATCTTCTAAAGTCCTACAAATATAATAATTTTAAATTATAGAATTTTTTTGTCTACATTATGTATTTTTAATAATATGAAAAATAAAATAAGTAATTCATTTTCTCAAAATTTCCATTGGATCCATTTTAGGGGGACGTAAATTGATCCTTACTCAATTATGCCATATGGCTATAGGTTATAGGTTGATCGTTAGAATGGGTTAAACAATAGGTCATAACTCAATTCATTCAATTTTTATATAAAAAAATGTATTTGTTTGTTTGTTTTCTTACTATTTATTTAATTACCAAACAAAACAAATACAATTCTTCTTCTTCTTTATTATAATTTATAGCTATATATAACATATCAAATAAATAAATTATGTAAACATTTTGACAATAATTTTCATAGGCTATATACTTAGCCCAAATTAGCCCTACTTTTAGATAAGCTGAATTTGGAAGGATCATATTGAACTTAGTTAATGAATGGGCAGGTTAATCGATCAAACTTGATCAGGCTAGACAAGTCATATTTTGCGGGAAAATTTTGCCACCACCATACCAAATCAATTTTAAAAAAAAATTGATTGTTAACTTTTTAATTTAAATATGTTTTGTTTATCATAATCCATTTTCACAAGGAAAAAATGAGAAAATTAAGTGGATCGTGGTATAGAATCCCGGAAGAAATAAAGCCCAATATATGATACAAGATGGGCTTATTTAGTTGTGGAGTCCAGTAAACCCAAATCAAAATGTTCAATTTTGAAAATGGGCTTCATTTGAACTCACTAAATGGAACATATTTATTTTAAAAAAAAATTGATTCTCCTAGTTCATATGATAAATAAAGCTCTGAAAAATACTGACGATGAACAACGAAATTGACCAAAAATAAATATAAAGTTGTGGTTACCTTATATAATCGGGTGAGATTAAATAAATAAATACAATGGAGATTTTATAGGGTAGGTTAGTATTAAGTAGTAACTACTTTCGTGATGCTCACCCATTTCAATCGTTACATAGTCGTTGTTTGAGTTATCTCTTGTCTGGACAATTTAATATTTTTTCAAATAGAACGTTTTGTGCTTTTATTATATGGTATGAATGATCAGGCTAATCCACGAGTCGATTCTCGAATATTATTTTTTTCAAAAAACACTTTTTAAAATAAATAAATTAACTTAAAAAATTAACCAAACAACTAGCATAAATCAAGCACTGTCTCAATATCTCAATTTTTTTCTATTAATCTTTATATTATTTCTTTTAAATCGATGATTAATCGAAATAATTTTTCAATCAGATAAAAATAGATTATCAATTAACCTCTTTATCTTTTCTAATTCAGAAAACTTACCGCTTCATATAAAGTCTCAATTAAAACGTGTCATATTTTAATGTTACAAAATTTTCAAAAGTATTCTCAAACGGTGGCTCAACCAAAAATAAATAAATAGTATTAATCTCTGAACTTAGTGGAAATAACTAGTTTCGTATTCGAATTATTAACAGCCTTAAAAACATCTTATACTTAACTAACTAAACTTAGATATACTCTTAATCTGCCACATGATATAGCAAGTAGTCTCAAACTCTTGTAGGAACATGAGGCTCTTAATAAAAAGTCGAGAGAAGTGTTGAAAACACCCTAAACTTGGCGAGAATATAGAGGTGTATATCACTCATGTTGCAAGATCAGGGTATATTAATTTAGGTGCAATTAATCAAGTAAAAGAGTGTTTTTAAAACTATCAATAATTCGGAAATAAGACTAATAATTCACACCAAATTTAAAAGTGATTTCAATACTTTTCTCTAACATATAACCTACATAATCTTTTATCATTATTATTAATTAACATACATTCTCACCTTTATTTAAATTATTAAACTATTATAAATTTATATTATAATATAAACACCATGTGCGAATAAATATTTAACATTTTTTGCGATCCAACAAATAAACAAGATTGTCAATCTGAAACAGCTCGAGTTGTACCATGTGAGATCTACATGATTTTCTTAATAATACATCTTTTTAGCGATTTTTTAATTATTTTTTTTTATGTTTGGTTAATTGGTGAATGAATCGTGCCGTGTGAGAATTAGATGGTTTCTTAAAATATAATTATCATGAAAAAAAAAAACTTCTTTTGGTGTTTGGTTAATTAGTGAATGGAATTTTTCTTAAGAAATGATAAATTAACGAATAAGAATAATATTGACAAATTGAAGAACAGTTGATTTCCCTCTAAAATTGTTTTCGATAAAATGCTAAAAAATGATTTTTCTAAGTAACACGAGATATACCTTTTCCAGATAAAAATATTTGACAGGCACATATTATGGGTACTAAACTACTAATTATTGAATTAAAGTAATAATTATTAATAGTTGACCTTTTTTCTTTTTATCAACTCTTTAGTTTAAACTTTTCACGTGTCATCTTTAAAACCAGAAGATTAAAAAGTATTTTGATAGATTTCACATATCTTTATTTAAGAACACAAAATTCATAAATCTTTTTTATTTTGATAAACTCTGTGTCAAGTTAAAATAGGTCAAACAAATTAAAACAGAGAGATAATAAAATATAGGTTATGGTGGATGGTTCATGATCCCTCTGTAGTTACATATAGCTCTCGAGTTCGAGAACTTAGAAATGAAAAAAAATCCTATTAGCACGACTCTCATAAATGAACTCTTCGGTGCGTGAATTCAAATTTAGTTAGGACCTCAATATAAACACTGGACACGGAAACCAAAAATAAATAAATATGCCATATGCTTATTGTGACCTTACTATATATTAAGAATTAAATAAAGTTTTTTTTTTTGACATTGTGAAACTATTGGCATTAATTAAGAACTACGTTCTCAATGGGTTGCAACAAAGAATTCTGTAAAGATTATTTGGAATTGAAGGCAGAAGAAGCTAGTTGTTATGATTTATTTAGGATATTTTATTCATGTGAATTAGAAAAAAATAATTTTTTGGATGCTCCTGAAGGAACAGACAAGATACAAGGTATTCAACGACGATGGATCGTTTTTGCTTCTGTCTCTATGCAGAGATTCTTAATTTTTGTGAGAAAGCCAATGAACATTATTGGTTCTAAAGTTGAGCTCTTGTTGAATTATCCTTCATGTAATGGTGGTCTTCTCAACCTTCTCTTCAACATAATCCTAGGTAAACTTGATCTAGTTTTCATTATGTTTTGCTTCTTTTTGTATTTCATTTTGCTCTTTCTTAAGTCTTTCAGAAACAGTATCTATACGTTGGAGAGAACGTCAGTATACACTCTATACGTTTGGAGTATGTTGTTGTTGTTTGAGGATTCATATGAAATTCACTACTAAAAGAAGGCGAATTTTCGATGGACGTTCTTGTTGGAAGACCAGGGAAAATATGGGATTTTTAATTAGTGGAAAATTTGTCGAAATTATTTTTGGCGATTGAGCCAATCACTAAAGTGGCTTAAATAAGTAGCTCTTGAGGAGTTTGTTTGATGAACTCCGTTAAAAATTAGAGATTCTTTTAATAGTGGTTAATTTTATGATTATCAATCTACAACGAAAGTTTTATTTGATTTTGAGATTAGCAATATGAGGCAAGCTCATCTAATCACATTGTAAGAGTAATACGAACAATTAGTGTTCATTAGTTGACTTGATCAATCTATTTGGAATTGAGGCATAATTGTTGTTTTTCTATTTTCTTGAAAAAAATTGTGATAGGGCATGAATTAAATCTTGAATAAGAAAATAAATTAGTAAAGTGAGAAAATGATGAACATGTTTATTGATTTGTATTTAAGGAAAGTTTTTAGTTATATAATTATGATTTGTTGCAGGAGAGGTAATAAGACCGGACATGAAATCAGAGAATTTTACGTCAATGATCGGACAACTTGATTGGAGGGTTGACTTAGACAAGACTAAAAATGTGGGTGACAACTACTATGGTCCTTCACTAGCAATTATGGCTGCTAAATTATCCTACGAAAATGAAGCCTTCACCAAGAAAGTTATCACACATAATTGGCAGGTAATATATTATTTATAATTGCTAGTCGATATACATACATTATATACTAAACTTTTGGAGTATTAGTTCATAATTTCGAAAGATAAATGAGTTTATAAATTTTATTTTTGTTTTGCAGATGGACTTCATAAAATTTTACAGCTTTTGGAATGGTAAGTTCAGAGCCTTCTTTCTTTAGTATTTAACCAGATGTTCTAAGATCTTTTTATTATTTTTAATTATGAGTATCAAACGTTTTTCATTGAGGAAACTTCCTAAAAAGATATTTTGAAGATTTACAAGGACCCCATATCTTGCTTTCTGAAGTACTTTATATTATTAGGGTCGACATCCCACGTTTGTAGTGATGGGTTATTTACTCTCTTTATATGATCTCGTTACATCCTCACCTCATTAGCTAGATTTTGGAAATGACTTAAACCAAAGGTTCATTTCTTATCGTCATATCAAACATCAGGTTCATCATGATTCATGATTTATACTTGATATTGTGTCGATGTGCAGCTTACCAGGAAGTATACACCACACAAGCCATAATGTTTCAAGACAAAGTTGAAGATTCAAACCTAGTTGTGGTGGCATTTAGAGGGACCATCCCATACAATGCAGACCACTGGATCACAGATGTGGACCTTTCATGGTATGAGCTTGAAGGTGTAGGTAAGCTACATGCTGGATTTATGAAAGCATTGGGCTTACAAAAGAACAGAGGATGGCCCAAAGAAATACATGAAAGCACAGACCAAAAACTATTTGCTTATTATCAAATTAGAAAAGAACTGAAATGGATACTGAGCAAAAATGAGAAGGCAAAATTTATATTGGCAGGACATAGTTTAGGAGGAGCATTAGCAATTTTATTTGCAGCTATATTGATTTTGCATGAAGAGGAATGGTTGTTGGATAGATTACAAGGAGTTTACACATTTGGACAACCTAGAGTTGGGGATCCACAATTTGGGAACTTCATGAAGGATAAGTTCAATAAGTATGATGTTAAGTATTATAGACATGTTTATTCAAATGACATGGTTCCTAGGTTGCCATATGATGATACAACCTTTTTCAAGCATTTTGGATCATGTCTCTACTATAACAGCTTCTACAATGGCAAGGTAAACTATCTCATATATTTGGATTTACACTTCCTTTTCTTTCTTTTTTCAATAAAGGTGAAAATCAGAATCAGTTTGCACTCGTCTTGATTATTCCACCTGGTACCTGTAACCTCTCACTAGCAAAGGTTGTCCGTCGAGGCTTAGGCAGAAGGAAAGACCTTATGTATCAATTGTACAGCTAAACTCTTTTTGTTTTGATGCAGGTGGTGGAGGAAGAACCAAACAAGAACTACTTCTCTGTGCTATGGTTTTTGCCCATGTTGCTGATTGCAGTATATGAGCTTATTAGGGGGTTCATCCTCCCTTGGACAAAAGGCAGTCATTACAGAGAAGACTGGTTCCAGAAAATGTTTAGGATGGTAGGGCTGGTGATTCCTGGGTTATCAGCTCATACTACTATAGATTATGTTAATCTAACTCGGTTGGGATCAATACTTCACCTTCCAAAATCAGCTCATCAAGATCAAGATCGTCATAAAGACGATTGATTTTCAAGATTCGGAGTCATTCTGAAGTGAGAAAATAGAATTACTCCAAGCTATTGTAAAATTAATTCTACGGTTGGATATTTTATTATTATTTTGTGTCGTATTGGCTTGACATGTGTTTGTATTATGTAAATATGATCAATGAGGATTCATATAACCAATCCGTTGTTTGGAACTGAATGGCAGTCGTAGTGTCAGGCCAAACTGACATATAACTTACCTCGTTAATCAAATCTGTAGATGATGCTCCTTTAAGGGTTTCAGATTTTTAATCCAATTGTCGTGCCATAAGTTATTATCTAGCCTACTTCCTACTGCACGCTTAAAAACATGAAAGCAGTTCAATTTTTTATTCACATTGCAAATGTGAGCCTTTTCTTTTGAATCGAGGGTCTATCATATTCATAAACAACTTCTCTACTCCACAAAGGTAGGAGTAAGGTCTCCGTACATCCTACACTCCCCAAACCCCACTTGTAGGATTACAAGGGATATGTTGTTGTTGCAAATGCTTAGGCCATAGTGCCACATATATACTTTTTTTGAGTTTTATGTTCTTTGGTGATGTGGGTAAGGATAAGGAAATTACAATTCTAACCCGTACGCTAGCTTTTCACATTAAAAGTAGAGAATTTGTCATTTGGGCGTTGGATGCATAAAGCAATAACAAATTTAAAAGAACTCGTGGATTATTGATAAATTCATTACATACATACGAATCAAAGGAGATGTTTTTAGAATCTTACAGAGCAAAGAGAATTTGGTTGAAGATGTAGGTGCTTGAAGAAGAAAGAAAAATAATCCTTGTAATGGGAGCATCAAAATGGAACTTGAGTTGCACTTCACAGTATTCGACATCCATTCTGTTCATGC
Source organism: Solanum etuberosum (assembly GCA_029582245.1). Taxonomy (NCBI): domain Eukaryota; kingdom Viridiplantae; phylum Streptophyta; class Magnoliopsida; order Solanales; family Solanaceae; genus Solanum; species Solanum etuberosum. The sequence continues at coordinate 50,776 of JAJONR010003357.1, read as the reverse complement.
CTCTGACTTAATAAATCATTCAGTAGGCAAATACCATCGTACATGAGGGAATTCGACTACCCTACAGCACTGATTTCCAGAAAGCACGTCTCGAAAAATACCATCTTCAAATCACTGCCACTTATTACCAGAATTACATGATCTGACCCATTCACTACCAAAATGCAGAAAAGTTCATCAGGAAAGAAAGGATTTAATCATTCAATACCAGATTTAAACTTGTGCAAGGATATCTAAGTAAAGGTAGGAGAATACCTGATATATAGAGGGTGGTTGTAACATCAAAATGCATGGCATGTAAAGCAGCCACTCAGTGACCCTATTTGGCGTGTCTGACGGAAAGATAACGCCTTGCTTGAGGATCTTCTTACTTCATGAGATTGGTTGGCTAACATTGAGCTTCTCATTTCATGGGCCTTTTTCTGAGCTGATCTAAGTTTGTTCATAATCTTATCCATGGATGACGATCTCTTTTTCTCCAGTTTCATCTGCATTATATTTATACAGATAACATGTCTTCATTTGCAAACAGAAAACGCTTTCATTCTATTAGAGTATATGCAAGTTCTATCCATTCTTCTGTTCTCTATATAATTGTGAAATGTGAACGATAAATCTTCCTTCCTTATTACATGGATTAAGAAAACTACCAACAGATTGTAGCATCCACTAATGAGAGAACACATCTTGATGATTATGCCATAAAAATTTCAAGTATAAGGGAATTATCCATTAAAACCTTTTTTCCTTCAAAGACAATTTAAACTTATCATGAAGACATGGGAGAGAAGAAATCACCCGCAGTTGGTACATTTTTTGGAAAGATTCAGGACCTGATCTAAACAAATCATCCATGGATGCTAGCACAAGAAAATGCCTAGAAACATGTGATATTTCTATACAATTAGGCCAAATAGCATATAATATACCAAATTAACGATATATCTTCTCTCATCCCCTTCAGAATCTTGTAAGATTCCCGCGTCACTAAGGTCAACAATTATATATGAGAAAATGACAGATAAGTAAGAATGCATATAATCTTCAACCCCTACCTCCCAAAAAAATTCAATGCCTAACATAATTATATCAGTTTTAGAATCCACCGCTCATCTTTCAAGTTGTATTTTATCTGGAATAATGTAAAAGTTCAGTGAGCAAAGAATATCAAAAGGTCAGCCTATTTAACACTTGATGACCTTACATTCTAAATTCTAATCCCCTGTCAACAACAAAAACCTTCCTTTGTTATAAAAGCCTAGTTCACTAGGCCAGACATCTCGACAGAGGGTGTTTGACTTCAAGATAAACCAAATCTTACAAGCACTGGTGGAAGTTACTAGATGGCTACCACTTCAACATAAGCAGCCTTTTCCAATTCAGAAAACTACTTTGACAAGTTTTTGTTAATTGAAATCATAATTAACAAGTTTTTGGATTCAGGTGCAATACTCTCAATTGAAGCCATATAATTGATGAGTCAAATAAGCTTATGAGCAACATAAAAAGCTTTAGAAACAAATGAGTGCATGGTGGAAGTATGTGATTAAAGACCAACCTCCAGTTTCCTCATTGCTGCCTCTGCTTTTGCCTTTTGCAGGTTCTCCCATGCAGTGATTCTAGCTTCTTCCCTCTTAATCCTAATATTTCAGAAGAGAGCAGAGACAATTAATAGCATGAATTGAGAAACAAATGCATTTTGATACTTGGAGAAAGAGAGGTTAAGGAGCATGAATGTGGTCTATCCTTTCCCGAACTGTACAGCGTATTGAGATTTTTAATGATCATAATCAACTTGAGATCAGATAAACAATTAAGGTAATGTACATGTAAACCAATATTTTAGGAGAACAATGCAAATGAACAGAACAACACAAGGAAAGGATCTAACAGTCAGCTGGATGTTTTCCCTTCCCTTGTGTTTGCATCTTCTACAAAAGATTTATCAGTTTTTCCTTTTCTATTTGAAATACTTCCAATCACTTACTTTGAAATACTCGTTGATGTATCTGAAACATCCCAACCTGAAGAGCGGATTTCCATAGCTTTCCTTTTCCAGTCATCAAGTTCCATGCTCCTTCCAGGAATTCGAGCTTTCTGTTTCTTTGACCATCTGGTCACTGTAACCCGCTCATCAATTGGAACATCTCTCAATTCTGCTTTAGAAGTAGGAACACACTGCAATTCTACAAGTGGTAGAATAGATGGAGTTGAAGGAGAGAAGGATGACTGTCTTAAAGGAGATGAGGAAGGGCTTGCCTCGGGGCTCATTTGAGTGGCCATATCCCTCCTCGATATAACTCGTGACACAACATTGGCTTCATCTTGAATATCTTCCCCACTCTCATCTACAGATCAGATTTACAAGAAAGTGAAACGAAATCGGAAGGCACAGTCATCATTTCTTCATATATTACACGACCGACAGTTATGAGGATTCAAAGGGTGGCACAGATGACCTTAAAGATGTGTATATCGTTTTCAATGTAGGGGAAATGTCCAAATTGACAATAGGCAGTGACAAATAAGTATTGCGATCTCAATCTTCCAAAGAAACAATCAAGTATTGCGACCAATTAACCAGTGGGCTCTATTTGTAATCTTCTTGCATATTTCCTCTTTCTTCAAGGAATTACTGTCTAAAACTATGCTACATTTAACTATTATGATGCTGCAATGCAAATCGATGTGCAACTTCTTAGTTAGATTAAGCAAGCAACCAATCAACTGGGAAGATAAATCCGTACCTTGGGACATTGGCAAGGTTGATAAACAGACCAGTTCAGAGCATCCATGTACACTAACTGACCTTGCCATGCATGGTTCTGCGAGCGCATGGAAGTTTCCACTGCCTAGGTTGCCTCCACATCTAATTGACAAACCATCAGTTGTCATCACTCCGGTTGAAAAGGGGGAATTGGCTAAGAGATTACCACCATTTCCTCCCTTATAAACAGGTGGTGCAGGAGAATACATTGAATAGTAAGCTTGACCAGGAGGACCAAGAGGCCCACTTTTGGATTTAGGCCGCCTTTGTGGCTGCTGTAATGAAGTTTTAACAGAACTATCTCCTGAGACCGGGCTAAAAATCCACCTCTCTGCATCCTCCCATTTGGAAGGTAATATCCTTCCATTATTATAAGGCAGCAATGCAGTATTGACCTGCCTCCTATTAGCAGCTGAATGCAGTGGCACACGCTCTGAACTCCAGCCTTTTTGAACCCCAACACTGGAATGGCGATAATTTGGCGTTCTTGGACTCGGAAATGTTCCAACTCGGCTAGTCGTAATAGGGGTTTTCTTCATGACTCCAAAACGCGGAGAAGAAGAGTGGCAGGTGTTAATCACAGCATTGTTTAGATCTAATGAAGCAGGTCTTCGCCTATCTGGTTTCTTCAGTAAAGATCCCGACCCAAATCTCCGGTCTTGACATTCTATTCCAATAAATTTTGCAAACCAAAGACCGACAAAAGGGAACAAAAAAACAAAAAAAATTGATTACCCTCAATGTGAGGTGAATTGCTTTGTGCTTTGAAAAGCTTGAGTCTGCAGTGTACCTTTAAGAGCTTGAGAAAAGGAGTTTCTTGCGGAATCTAAAGACAGAATTTCATCCTCTGTCTCAATCTCGCTGTTCTTCTCTGCCTTTTGAACTGGAAGACAGTGAATGTGTGACTATCACATGAAATGTTGAAGAATCTAATTTTATGAGGCTTTTGTAGGAAGCCAGCTGAAAGAGTTGAAAAAAAGAGTCAAGAGAGTACCTTTTGCTTTTTCCTTTCTGCCAAGGTGACTATTTCTGTGTACCATTGCTTTGTTTGGATCTGTAACTGTACCACCCGAAGCTTCACGGCATTCATGCCCTGCCAAATGCTGCTTCAATAAAAAAAATCAGAGTCTTCGAAGTGAACAAACTCCAAAAAGTAGAGTTAGTAACCCACTATATCACCAATTTTCCACACAAAAAAGAACTATAGCCAATGCTTGTTAATTTTGTCTAATTTCCAGTACAGAGAATTGTTGTTCTTTCTTCTTAAAAGCATTTTCTCTCAACTTCATAGGTTATTTTGATTATCCAAAATTGTGAGATGATGCATGATGAGATCTGAATAGCTTTCTCTAACGCGTGTACTAAGCTTACGGAAGTTTAAATTTGACTTCACTTTAATATTGCACCGAACAGGAATAGCAGAAAATACACGTAAAAGCTGAGAATCAGCCCAAACAGAGACTGTGAAAAGTAAAAAAAGGAAGTAAAACGGAGCTGAAGTAGTACTTGAGAAACATCGGAAACAGAGGAATCCTGATCATGAGCATCGGAAGCGAATGAGCACCGGTCAACGCTGCCGGAAGCAGAGGAGAAGATGCTGAAATTGGAATCGCCGGTGTAAATAACAGAGTCCGGACTAACATCACGAACACTTCTACTAAATCCTGACCCCGATCTCGAATCCTGAAACCCTAGCTCCGGCATTGTTCAATCGCTTTCACAACTTCAACTACTCTGTCATCACACCGGAATCTCAATCTCCGTCGCCGTCGCACCAAAACTGAAGTAATAAACCGAGACAATAGAGAAGGTTGTATACTGACTTCACAAAGTTACATAAAAACGGTAACCCATATATTATAGAAAGTGTAAATTCCTTTTCGGACCCCACAAATATCCAAATCGCTATTCTTTGGATGCATATTAATTAAATCGTTTTCATGTAATAACTTACAAACCAATTATAAATCGCGTTAAATTACATATCACTTGTTGCATCAAGGTATCGATTATATGTATGTAAGTTTGTAGCAATGGAATCTTAGTAGAAAAGACAAATGAATTTATTTATTTTTAGTTTAATTGAAGAAAAGATAGTGAGATAATGATTATGTTATGTTATCATTCGCACAATTAAGACTGGGATTCGCGTCTTTCTATGACCGATGCCTTTCAGTCTTTTCGTCTATTTGACTGAAAAAATTCAATCTAATAAAGTCATTTAGCAAAATCTTAAGTTAAATCCAATCAACTACAGTAAAACAGTCTCTAGATTATGTGAACATTAGGTTGTTTTGGCAACTGATTTAACACGGTGAGTTATATAAATATTAAATTTTATATATATTTAAATATTTGCTTAACAATTTCAAGTAACTCTTATAAATTTATTAATTTAGTGTAAATATCAAATACGAGTCGTATTTTTAAGTGGGAAACTGGATAACTGGCTCCTGTAATTATCTACACTTACTATACTGATTAACATGAATTAAGGAGAAATCAAAGCCAACAACACCAATTATTAAAGAAGCAGCTCCAACACATCCCAAGAACAAAAATGAAAACGAACAGTAGTTAATATAATGTCGTGGTCAAAAGTATGAAAGAAAAAAACAAAAAAAGCATAGTGTCATGAGTACGTAGGCTCAGATAACATCGATGCTGTTGTTTTTTCATTATATTAAAAAAAAATGTTACATTTAATATATTAAGAGGGGGAAATTATGCTTCTTATTAATTATTTATTTATGACTTAATATAAATATTATGATAAAATATTCATATTGATTTAAGAATGTCCAAAGTTCAATGTAAACAAATAAATATAACCAAAGAATTATGCATGAGTTCCATATAGCAAAGAATTGAAAATTTAACAACCTAATTTATGGTCCATTATGTTTTGAAGTTGAGCTTCTTCAATTAAATTATTTGTTATGTTTTTCTTTTAAAAAATCAAATTATGTAAATTTTGATTAATATTTTCAAAAATATATAAAAATTCATGAAATTGACATGAGAAAATTTATAACTTTGTATTAGTATAAATTGATATTTACGAATTTAGCTGGTAAAGTGATAAACAGAATCAAGTACAGAGTCTTCCGAATCATTCCGCCTCGTATGATTCATGTTTCACTACTGGTGCACCTGTGATTCCCAGCATTATTTGGTTTTGGTGAGTCAAATTTTAGAGGCATGGAGGAATGGCCCCTCTTGTCTAGTCTAGCACCAATAAATGATTTTAAGTCAGAAATTGGTTATATTTTACGTTAGGTTCAATTCACAGCCACAAAGAGTAAGAATGACAAAGCCCCACATTTATTGCTGCCATTTCCTGTCTCTTTCCCTTGGATTTCCTATGCAATTATCTTATTTTATTAATGTTTCTATTCCTCTTCAAGGTTAAAATGCTGTTTGCATAAAACACAAGTACTTCTTGTATACTCTACCTACCCATAATAAGAAATAAATTAATTTTATCTAATAATAATAATAATGTATTAGTGTAATTTTATAAATGGTGCCTTAGGATGATGGTGTATATAGCAAATACACTAGTAAAAAAGTAGTACTAAAAATAATTGAGAACAGAACTATAGCAACAATAAATAATCCTAAGATGGTGTATATAGCAAATACACTAGTAAAAAAAAGTAGTACTAAAAATAATTGAGAACAGAACTATAGCAACAATAAATAATGTATTAATATTGACTGAAGCAGATAGACAACATGTAATGCTAAGATGAAGAATAAAAATAATTGGAAAGTAATAAAAACGACATTGATAAGGAAATAAGACAATGCTCGAACATTATACCCTAATTTTCGATTTTCATGTCCTCCAATCTAGGCTCATGTGTCCTTAGTAAGCTACAAATATGTCATATCTTGTCTAATCATGACCTCGTTTCAATACTTATTCGGTGCCCTACCTCTATCACTTACTCCTTTTCACTAGGGCATCTATGTATTTTCTATTCACATGTTCAAACCATTTCAACCTTATCTTTCTTGTCTTGTCCACCAAATAGACTACTCTGATTCTATCTTGTCCCGAATATATTCATTCCTAATCATGTCTCTTATTATATGCCCACACATCATCTCAGTATCCTCATTTCCGCTACTTTCACCTTTTAGACATGCAAGTTCTTGACCAACTAACACTCCGCCACATACAACATGATTGATTTGACCATTCCTTCGTAAAACTTACCTTTTAAGACTCTAAGGCACATTCCTATATCATACAAAACATCGAATGTGAACATGTATAACATCCTCATCAATTTCTCTATTTTCTTGAATTATTGACCCTACCAAACTCACCCTTTGTGGCAAAATTGTTAGGTCAACAAGAATTGCGGATCGGATTGCAGGCCAAACAGAAAAATCTTTTTAATTATATTCGGGCTTAATTACTTTGAATCAAGGTTGTCCTTAAAAACTTCTATAATACGTTACGTTATCCACATTCATAAACAGATAACAATCCTCTGTCAAAATAAAATAATTTAAACTATTTTGAATAAAATATTAATTTAATATATTATTCATGCGGATAAATATTTTAGTTCTTCTAGAATCTAGTGAAACTAATTGGGTATTTCTTTTTAATAAAAAAAATAATCAAAATGAGCTAGGAAAAGACAGAAATAACCAATTAAACTACAAGATTCTTTATTAATTGGTTATTGATAACCAAAAAATGTGGTGCAGTGAATGAGACTGTTCCTTTAATCAGAGGTTTCAAGCTCGAGTCATGAATATGACAAAATCTTTGATAGATAACACTACCTATGGAGCCCTATTAAACGTAATTCCAAATTAATTGAACTCGAATATGAATATTGAGCATCAGATGAAAATTAAAAATTAAAATAAAATTGAATATTGACTTGTAGTTGTCGAAAGAAATAAATATTGCAGGCCTCGTGAGCAGAGGTTACGTAATTAATAGAGTTAGCTGGACAGCCTGGTTTCAAGCCGGTCAAAAAGGGGACGTGCATGAAAATGGACCCAAAATATATACAAGTCATATTTGCAACAAATATTTTGTTTATAATTTATTTGATTTAGTTTAATTATGTCATAAATATTTTTAATCATATAATCACAAACACATTATTGAAATTAAATTATTATTAAGTTCAAATAAAACTTTTTAATCCTAAAAAAATAAATAAAATAAATAAATTGAAACGAGGAATTACGATCGGCAGTTGGAACCGACTATCATCTACCAACCAACGGGTCCAGCACGTACAGTTTCAATTCAAAGAGGAATATGTGCAATAATGTTCTCTTTTTAGAACCGACAATAAAAAGTTCTCCGTTCAAAATTGATAATAATTTTAATTATTTTTTGACAATCTTTTAATTTTAAATTTTTATATGATATGTTTACTGTTATAAGATTAAAAGATATTTTTATGTTTTACATATTTTTCAATTCATGTCAAATACAAAACAAACCAATTGAAACAAATAGAGTTGGTAACCTCTTAGATATATATGTGTTCGGCATGCTACTATGAGAAATAGTGGTTGATAATGTTTGGTAATATTTATCGAAACTTATATATTTTCTTCATTCCTTTTTACTTATCGTAATTTTCTTTTCGAGAGTCAAATGATATGAATCTTAACTAATTTTTTAAAATGTATCTTTTCATTTTATTGATATTTAAATAATGACAATATATCGTACTTCAACAAAATTCAAAAACTTCAAATTCTGAATATGCTAGTTTGAAATGTTACGTTTTTTTCTTTTCAAAATTGGGGGTAGGGAAAAGGAGAATGGGAAATGAGGTTATATTATTGTTTGCAACAAATTTTAAAGTGACAGAAAATAAATTGCAATCACAATAAAATAAGAAGAAACATAATTTTCTTCATCAAGATTGCGGGTACAATTTTGTTCCTCCCTTGATTCTACTCTCCTAAGATTTATCCATGATTCGAGGGCCGTTAGTGGTGTATTTCTCGAACTAGGATGATTTAGATTTGACCTTTATATGAATATTCCATGACTTTTGTGGAATATTCGAGATGCCTTTTAAGGGAATTTAGTACACTTTATATAGGCATAAACTAGGGTTTAGGGTTGAGTAGCCTCCAAGAATTCTAATTGAAACTGAACACACTTCTAGAGTCCCAATTCGAATTGAACACGTCTTGTAGAGTCCCATAAAATTTCAATGTCTACAAATGTCCCCTGCTTCAAGGCTTGTCAGAGTGTAGACTCGATGAAACTCAAAGACGGAGCTTGAAGTACTCATTCTTCCACCTTTGCAGCTTCAAATTTTCAAATTTGATTTATGAGAGAAGAGATGAAGGGCAGATTTGGTCCTACTAGGTGTGCCAATTTGTTTGCAACAAATTTATAAGTGACAAAAAATAAATTGCAATCACAATAAAATAAGAAGAAATATAATTTAATTCATCAAGATTGCGGGTACAATTCTATTCCTCCCTTGATTCTACTCTCCTAGGATTTATCCATGATTTGAGGGCCGTTAGTGGCGTATTTCCCGAACTAGGATGATTTAGATTTGACCTCTATATGAATATTCCATGACTTTTGTGGAATATTCGAGATACTCGAGATGCCTTTTAAGGAAATTTAGTACCCTTTATATAGGCATAAACCAGGGTTTAGAGTTGAATAACCTCCAAGAATTCTAATTGAAACTGAACACACTTCTAGAGTCCTAATTCGAATTGAACACGTCTTGTAGAGTCCATAAAATTTCAATGTCTACAAATGTCCCCTGCTTCAAGGCTTGTCAGAGTGTAGACTCGATGAAACTCAAAGACGGGGCTTGAAGTACTCATTTTTCCACCTTTGCAGCTTCAAATTTTCAAATTTGATTTATGAGAGAAGAGATGAAGGGCAGATTTGGTCCTACTAGGTGTGCCAATTTGTTTGCAACAAATTTATAAGTGACAGAAAATAAATTTCAATCACAATAAAATAAGAAGAAACATAATTTTATTCATCAAGATTGCGGGTACAATTCTGTTCCTCCCTTGATTCTACTCTCCTAGGATTTATCCATGATTTGAGGGCCGTTAGTGGCGTATTTCCCGAACTAGGATGATTTAGATTTGACCTCTATATGAATATTCCATGACTTTTGTGGAATATTCGAGATACTCGAGATGCCTTTTAAGGGAATTTAGTACCCTTTATATAGGCATAAACTAGGGTTTAGGGTTGAATAACCTCCAAGAATTCTAATTGAAAATGAACACACTTCTAGAGTCCTAATTCGAATTGAACACGTCTTGTAGAGTCCCACAAAATTTCAATGTCTACTGTAGACAATAAAATTTGTGTCGAGAAAACAATAATCAAGAACTGAAATATATCGCAACAATCGTTTTATTGATTTAAAGTGCGAGTGTTACAATTTCTATGATTCCTCTGAATTCGCCTTTTCGGATATAATTCAAGGGCTCTTGAGCTTGATCTTGAATTTGATCTTCAACTTTAACTTGATCTTGACTTCTAGTTGAATTCAAGGGCTTCGAGCTTGATCTTGAATTCAGTGGTCTTGATCTTGATCGTTCTTGAAACTTGAACGCTTAAATTCTTGAATTCTTGAACTTGTAGCTTTTAGAAAAATCTGCCGCTTTTGATCTAGGAGCTTTCTCTAGCTTTTCGTTAGAATTCTTGGTTCTCTATTTATAGTTTTAAAATAGAGGAGTTGTGATTGGAATAGGATTCCCTTTGGCCAATCAGATTTAAGTGACATGGCATATGGACTTTATGGAGCGGACTTTAATTAAATCCATATTTATTATATTTAAATAATTAACTCAATTATATTAATCCATAATATTTATTTGGACTAATATATTCATGAATTTAATATAATCCGAATCATTTTATAAATTCATATTTAATAAATTTTAAATGACTACAATTATGGCAAATCGAACCCTCACCAACCAGATGAAAATTTAGATAGTCAACCAATTAAGCTACTAAGGTTCTAACTGTTAGGTTGTCTCTATCGATATTGAAATATTAGTTTTTTGGTTGTTGTAATTTCATTCTCGTTAAGTTATTTGATTGAACTCATCAACCTTCGTTATTATGAGGATTTGACATTTGGCACCTTCTGAGTTGCTTCATTAGTTAGCATATAACACCTTTAATTTACTGGGATAAACTGAACCATTAATTATAAATCACAATGTTCACTTTTACTTTGTTGTTTCCTTGCTCCCCAGTAAGAACTTTGTCGAATTTCAGCTTAAATTTTGGCCTAAAGTTAGTGAAATTTGCGATTTTCTGAACTTCTAATATATTTGAGTCGTTAGGATTTGAGAATTTTTTGTGATATGAAACAGTACTCTCATTCGATCCATTTTACTTGTCATCTTTATTAAGAATACATAATCTAAAATAATTATCATTATGCAAGACCAAAATATAATTAAGACGTACTCACTTCTTCTTTTTTTCATTTTTATCTTTACTCAATAAGCACGGAGAGACTAATATATGGTGAAAAAACAGAATAACTTAGGGTAATTTAGTCAAATTAACCTTTAATTAGTATTTTTTTTTAATGGAATGTGCGGAAAAAAAATATTTACATGACAAATAAAATGAGTCTGGAGGAAATTATTGTCACCAATTGATTAAGTTTAAGCTAGCACGCTAGCACCTAATTAAAGGCAATGCGTGAAAGAGACAACATAAATTAACCAATTGCACAATTATTAACTTTGGCGTGCAAACTTAAAAAATTAATCATAGGATGTCATTTGAAATATTTTAGGTACGGCACAAACATGAAAATCAAGTCAAGGGAACAAATTAAATCTGGTCTATTTGAACCACACAAAAAAAAATAAAAAAATCCCAATTAAGATGGTGCCATAATTAGTTTGAAATTTTGTCTAACTGACTTGACATTCTTGACCTTGAAAACAAATAGAGAAAAAGCTCAAATTAGTTCATTATATTTGGACTTAGGCTTAAAATATCCTATTTCCCGCACACTGCACCTTTTTTTTCTGTCCGTTGTTCGGTACTATATTGGAAAAGTAAATCTTGATTCGAATTGAAAAGTCTCACATTAGTGTTGGTTTCGAAAGTGATTAGAGTGTCATGCGGAAACTTACAATTGCAAAACATATGGTTGATAAATAAGACGACAAAAACTTATACTAAAAACATAATATTATTATATGAAAATTAATATAAAAGAAAAATATTAAAACTATAGAGAGAAAAAATCTCTTCATAAACAAAACTCTTAAATGTCTACATTGTGGATGCTATTGTGTTCTGCTATGAGAATAGTGATCTTCAATTTATAGATCTCCAAATATTTCCTCTAAGGAAAGAATAAATCAAATATGGAAGAAAATTATATTTTCCTTTCAGAAAAAGTAAAAGCAATTATGGTAATGTTTTAATTTTCCTTCAAGGTAAAATTAAAACTCAAATATGGTAAGAAAATCAGGACAAAATCCTAACAATTAGAAGGTCAAGTGCTTCTCAACAAAAATGATTCTGTACCCAAGAGAATTCGACCTCTGGTTAAAGATGAAAGAGTACTTACCACACTATCACAACTCTGGTTGGCCACTTTTTTCTTTTTTTAATTACAGGGATTAGGTATCCCAATATCAATTTTGTCTGGTGTTTGGTATCAAGTAAAATTAGAATAAATTTTATATCAAAATCTCGAGATTATTTATCTTATATATATAGGAAGTCAGATTATAATTTCAACGTTATAATCTTCGTAACATTGTCTTGAACTAATGAAAATTACCTTATTATAGTTCACATTTTTTGACAAAATGTTGCACTTTCAGTATTAACCTTATGAATCGTGTGTTATTTTAATGAAGACAATAGAATATACAAATCTAAATACATTAAAGCATGAACATTATTCCATCAATTATTTGCAAAAAATATAACCAAATATAATTTATTTAATTTCAACTTTATAAATACCAATAAAAAATATTTGAAATTTATGGCCAAATGCCTGCTAAATAATGTGTGACAACATTTCCATCCAGGCTTTTCCTCTTAATATGACCAACAACAGTATTCTCTCGAACAACGAGTCCTTTTTAATTAACATGATTAAACATATAAAGTTAATGAGTATCATCATTAGATAAGAAAGTTGAATTTTTTTCCCTCTTCTCAATATGTAATGTAATGTAATTAGCATCCTCGCTGAGGTTTGTTCCACGCCCCTACCACATGAAATTTTTCTACAGGTTTGCACCGTCTTATCGTGATTTGCCTAAAAACAGTTGAACATTGGCCCACATTGATAAAGTTAACATAAGAATGGTTCTAATATTATTTGTAACGACCCAACCCATTAGTAATATTGTTCGCTTTAGACCTAGGTCCGCACAATTTTAAAACACGTCATTAAAATATAAGGCCTGTTTATTTATATACCAACATTTCTTTTATGTTTTGTCAATTTGAAACTTCTAATCGTAAGTTGGGTGTCACAATATTTGACCTTGGTTTCATCAAATAACAAGACCAACCCTTTTATGTAGTCTGAAAATGATGATTTGTGTATTCTGGGCTAGAGAATCTCTTGTATTGGGCCAGTAAGATGCCCGATTCGAATAAGTGAAACCAACAGATCATATCGTATAAATTCCCCAATAATCAAGGAATCTGCACATAGGTTAGATATACAAATATATAATATCTATATACATGGAAAGGGAATAAAGTTTACTATAGGTTAAACCAATTACAGCTAGTATGGCACTTAGAATAAAAGGTTCCATTTTTATTATATAAAAATAAGGAAAAAATTACCTAAATATACAACTAATTTTATCATATTCTCTAAAATTTCCTATCATTTGAAAAAAAATAAAAAAAATTCCTACTCTCTCTTATTCTCGGATACATCACTTTACGGGATATATCATGTATCGGTCGGATACATCACTATACGCGATGTATCGTGACATATATACATCGGTCGAATACATCACTATACATGATGTATCAGACAGATATATCACTATACACGATGTATCGGGACGTATACCGGTCGGATACATCACTTTACGAGATGTATCGATCGGATACATCACTATACATGATGTATCAGTCGGATATATCGCTATACGCGATGTATCGAGACGTAATACATTACTTTACGTGATGTATCGGTTGGATACATCACTATACACAATGTATTGGGACGTAATACGTCACTTTACGTGATGTATCGGTCGGATACATCACTATACGTGATGTATTGGGACGTACGCGATGTATTAGGACATTGAACGATATATCTGAAATCGGAATGCCATGTATTGGGACGTTTTTGGGATGTATCCGAATTCCACCAAATTTAAGAGATTTTTGTAATTTGAAAAAAGGTAGGGATAACATGTAATTACCTCTTAAGGGCATCTCCAATCCTACACTCTATTTTACTCTTCAAATATAGAGTTCTCTATTTTTTCAGACAACCAACTCCAATTCAATTCTCTATTTTACTCTCTAAAAATGAATCTTCTTCTCTATCCTCAATATTATATTATTATTTCTATTTCTATTTCATTTTCTTATTTCATAGTAATATAAACCCGTTCTTTCTTTTTTCAAAATAATCACCCTATATAATTTTCATGTAATATAAAATTATTAATTTTTTAAAATTCTTTATTTAGTATAAAATTATATTTTATTCTAAATTTTAAAGAATAACTACAAAAAACTGAAAAAATAAATCAACAAGCACAACCGCAATCACAAACACAACAATTCTCTAGATCATACACTATCTTTTTTCCGAATATTGTTAAATCTGAAAACGACCTGCCGGATTATTAAATTATTGTTATGATTTTAAAAAGCATTATGTTATGTATTGTATTGTTATCTTGTATTTAAATTATTATGTCATGTATTGTATTTTTAAATTAAAATTTTCATTTTATCATTTAATTTTTGTGCATTCTTCATAGTGAAAATCAATAATAATATCAAATTATCTCTTCAAGTGACGAAAATTGAAAAAAAAATATTTAAAATATTGTTAATTCGGGATGAAAGTTATATATACTAAATAATATATTTTTTAAAATGTTGTATTATATTTAAAAAGAATTATGAATATTAGAAATTTAATTAATAGCCTTATATGAAAAATAATATGTTGGTTACAAATAGTAGAAATAATATTAAAATAATGGAAAAGTGAAATAGAGAGATGAATAGTACTATTCACCTCTCTATAAATAGAGAATAAAGAGCTTTTTAGAGAGTGGTTGGAGACCCATATCTCTATTTTACTCTCCAAATATAGAGAATGAAGAGTAAAATAGAGTGGGGTTGGAGATGGTCTAACACTATGGAATTTGTGTGTATATTAAGGCTGCGTATCGGTCGGTTCGGTTCGGTTTTGAAGTTTGTCGGTTTGGCTTATTGGTTATCGGTTTGGCTTATTGGTTATCGATTTGTAGAGATGCTAAACCGTTATAGAACCATTAAGATATTGACTTATCGGTTATTGGTTTATCGGTTTTTTATCGTTATCGGTTCGGTTATCGGTTTAACCGTTAAGATTTGACACAAAAAAAATAATATTGAAAATCACTTAGAAACAAGGTGACAAACCAAATGAACCATGCACATGAGTTCACAAGTTACATCTTGCTCAAAAGCAAACACTTTTACATTGTAGAATAACCAAGTGGTTGTGACAATCAGGAATAAAAGCAGGAAACCAAACTCTAAGTCAAGGACTTCATATACAAAATGGTATAAATATAATTATTTAATTTACTATCGGGTTATCGGGTTATCGGTTAACCCGTTAAGAAAAAACTCAAACCGTTAAGAACCGATAACCCGATAACAAAAAAAATCAGAACCGTTATCAAAACCGCTAAACCAATAACCTAATATTGATAAACCAATAATTTTTTTTTGATTCGGGTTATCGGTTTCGGTTCGATTTTGAAGAGCGCTATATATATGCCAACTTAGCCAAAGTTGTTAGGTACTCCAACTTCCTTATTCTTTCATATTTACATGCCAAATATTTTTAAGATCATATCTTTTTTGATTTTCCAGTATTATTTTGTTGACAATTCCTAAAAATAAAGATCGCATATCATTACTTAGGTAGTTAGGATTCATATTACGAAATATTTCAATAAATCATATTATTTATTTAATTTTGACTAAATATATACTTCCTTCCTAAATAAGTGCTTCTAAAAAATATTATTATAATTTTGATAGATTAATAAATAAATCGAATTTATGTTTGACGTGTCAAGAAGAAAAAGTTTTAAGGGTAGAGATAGTTGGGATTATTACGTGGACTCAAAGTTGACAGATTTTTAGGAAAAAACTTGTTGGAGTAGTTGACCAGTTGACAAAAGCGTGTGCATTTCATTTTCCCCCAATTTTTTATTCAACAGAGAAAAAAAAGGAAAACAGAGCAAGAGAGAAAATGGCTACTCTGAGTATTCCTCCAGTTTTAACTACGCCTCGCGATGATGCCATGCACCTTTACAAAGCTTTCAAAGGTTAAATTCCGATCTCTTCTTTCTAGGGTTTACTACTATTCTGCTTCATTTTGATTTCTCTTCTGTACTCTAATTCATCGTGTTTTTGGATAACTTTCCCCTTTTTTTGCCTAAAGTTTTTGAATTTTGTTGAGGATGAGTTGCTGCTTCATTGAATTAAGCTTCAAGCATGATTTAAAGTAAAATTCAGAAGGCCGGTTAGCTGATAGCTTGTTTTTGTTGTACCATGGGAGAAAGCACATCACATGTGTACTTCTAGCATGTACTTTTTAAAAAAGATAAAAAACTTGTAAAATAGTTAGGAGAAGCGTTTATTATCAAACAGATTTCTGTATATGCTTTCTAGAGTTATAGAAGTACAGCCCTAGATAAACAAAGAGGAAATGTAGAGGATGCTGGAGTTGATGAAATTTAGCACAACATAAGATTGAAGGTGTGGCCTAGTGGTCAATGAAGTGGGTTGATAATCATGAGGTCTCAGGTTCAAATCTCGAGACAAAAACACTAGGTGATTTATTCCCATCTGTCATGTCCCAGCCTTGGTGGACAGAGTTACGCGAAAGCTGGCCCGGACACCACGATTATCAACACATTAGATTGAAAGTGCAATTTTTTCTCTTGGCAGAATGTTTATGACTTGGGGATTGATGCAATTGTTTAGAATTACTAGGAGGTCTTCAGAATGTATTCCATTCCCTCCACTCCTTGGGGGCAGAGTTTACTAATGGAGGAAGTTATCCCTATTACAAGGCCTCAATGAAGTGTGGCAAGTAAAGCATGGTGTCTCCCATGGCATTAGGGTAGTTTATCCTTGAGATAATTATTAACCTTCACAGTTTGTTTCTCTATTCATGCAGGCTCTATAGTTTCTGTATCACATCTATTACGTTGAACCAATCAAATTATCAGTCAGGACAAAAAAGATGTTACATTTTGCTTCCAGAATTCCTAGTAAACTATGCTTAGAGGACAATATACTACTTTCAACTTTAAGTGCAATCAGGGTAACAGATAAATGTCATCATCCCATTTCGGGGGTTATATGTATGTACTCTAAAGTAGAAAATAAATGCAAAGTCAAGATATCTCTGACGTAATTTCTTATGAGTGCATACAGTAGTTGAAAATCAGGAGGTGACTTCAAAAGCTGTAAGATTCATTAAGTTATAGTGTGTTTCTATTCAGCTTGCCTTCTGGTGAATTACTTGGTTTGTGTTTTGCAGGATTTGGATGTGATAAAGCAGCAGTCATTAATATCCTTGCCCATCGTGATGCTACTCAGCGTGCTCTTATTCAACAGGAATACAGAACTATGTATTCTGAAGACCTAACCAAACGCTTGGTCAAAGAGCTTAGCGGTAAACTTGAGGTATTGTTGTATTGATGGAGGGTCGAAATTTCTGGGATAACTTTGCTAAATCTATACTTTGCATTAAACAAGAATTTTAGAGGCCTGAAGCTTATTGCATTCAAATAGAAGATTTAAAAATTTAGGGCAGAAGGAACATCAAAGACAAATGAAACTGCATGTGGCAAAATTTGCGATTTCTCCTTTTTTCTTTTCTCTTTCAAGCCTGTTTCTTCATCTTTTTTTTTATCATTATGAATGGTTCCAGAAAGCAATCTTGCTATGGATGTATGATCCAGCAGGAAGGGATGCTATTCTAGTAAGGCAAGCTTTGAGTGCTGACTCCATTGATCTCAGAGCTGTCACTGAAGTGATATGTTCACGGACTCCTTCTCAAATAGTACATTTCAAAAAACTTTACCATTCCATGAATGGTATCTACCTGGAGCATGATATTGAGCTTCACGCATCTGGTGATCACAAAAAGGTAGTTACCCTTTGCATTTGTATGAAATAAAACCTTTTCTCCACTTGAGTTCTTTGATCACTTTAAATGATGACTACAAGTACATGAAAGAAGAGAACATAAAACAAATCTGGATTACCTTACCATAACCTTGCCTAAAAGTAAATAAATGGGTATAGTAGTTTGTGGAACTTTATTTGTGAAGTTATCGTCTTTGAGAAAGATGAGGGGAAAATGAAGGACTCTCAAAGAAGTTTTGTATTTATATCATTTACCCTTTGTGCACTGGGAACTTATGCGTCCGTTGAATGGAACTGAGTTGCATCTGTCTGGGCCTAACCTGAGTCTAGTATGGTTCGAGTCTTGCCTTACCCAAATGGGAGTCTACCTTGTATGATCTCTAAAATTCAAACAGCTAATTGCACGTATTGCTTGAAATTTGAATCTTATGTAGGAAGATATTGACATATTATTGTCTCTTAATCACTACAGTTGCTTCTAGCATATGTAACCGCAATGCGCTATGAAGGCCCAGAAGTTGACAGAGCTTCGGTTGATCATGATGCTAAAGCTCTTTACAAAGCTGGGGAGAAGAAACTGGGAACTGATGAGAAGACTTTTATACAAATTTTCTCTGAAAGAAGTAGGGCACACTTGGCTGCTGTTAGTTCTGCTTATCACAGCATGTATTCCAGGAAGTTAAAAAAGGTAAGCTAACTTCATTTGGAAAACGTTTTCAAATTTCCAATTGTAGTTAACCAATGTATTGCAACTGTTACAGGCTGTAAAAAGTGAAACCTCTGGACTCTTTGAGTTTGCTCTCTTGACTATTTTGCAATGTGCTGATAATCCAGCAACATACTTTGCAAAGGTACAGGTTACATTTGTTTAAATTCTTATCAAGTCATAATCATGATGACCATTTTGCCTATACTATTACTATATTTTTGAACTCATGTTTCTGACAAGCTCTTTCTTTTTCTTAAATGATATTGTCCCCTTTTTCATTCTTTATTCTAATGTGAGGGTTGAGTTTGTGGTTGGGAATTATGGGTGTTGTTTACTTCTGTTATTTTTTTTTTACCTTAACTTAGATGAACCAACTTAACTTTAAAGTCAGACTTATAACACTTACCTATTAAATTGCTCTAAATGTATTTGGCATTTGTAACTAGTGTGTTTGGTATGGAAGGAAAACATTTTCCACATATTGTTTTCCATTTTTCTCATGTTGGTTGCTCATATTTGAGAAAACATTTTGCTAAGGAACACATTTTGCTCTAGTTAGTGGAAAATGACTTCTTTAAGGATCCAAGGCAGTAAGAAATCCCTTATTTTCCATTCAGCAATCAAACACCGGAAAATAAGTAAGAATTTCTATAAAACATTTTCCCTCCTACCAAACACAAATCTAATCATTCAATAGTACTAGAAGAATTAATAACTGCCTATTTTGATTTCCTCAACTTTTAAAGTTTACGTTTCATATTAATGAAAAAAGTAGTCAAAATTGACCTCTAAAGACAAATCATAGAACACTTGAATTGGTAGAAAGAGTAATACTTTCAATTCTTCTCTTTTGAAGGTGCCAAGTGAAAAGTAAATAGTTAAATCAGGAGGAATGAAGTAGATATTACAAGCATAACATTTGACACCTGTCCAAAGACAAATATCATGATAGTTATCTTTAGTAGATGACATATGGTCATTTCACTTCGTGATGTTATACTTAATATTTGATCCCCTTCCTCCTATCTGATTTCGTCATCTCCTCGCTTTTGGCAATATGTATACCAATCAAGGATAAAAGTGGCTAAAGTGCATATTGGTAGGTTTGCTAGAGACCACTATTGTCCAAATTTTCTGTTCTTTCAACTAGACTCTACTTTCTTGTTGTGTGTCATCTAGATGCATTGCCTTTACTTACTGTGATATTTGTTCTCTTTCATGTGGCAAGTTTCATACTGCTCTTTCTACTTTGAAATACTTCTTATTCTTTTTGTCTCTATATCTCAAGTTGGACGTGAAATGGGATTCTAAAGATTTTCATGTTTTTGCTATAGCATCCTTCATTGGGGGCTTCAGAATAATCTTTAGTAGTTTGCTATAATCTGTTTAATCATTTTTGTCTTAGATTTAGTAAGCCATTCTCTTATGCTAATTCATACATGAATAAATTGTATAAACTCTGTGGCTGTACTGCACCTTACATATGTTAAATGGATGCAGGAGTTGCACAAGGCAATGAAGGGCTTGGGGACGAACGATACAACTCTCATTAGGATAGTAGTCACGCGAACTGAGATCGATATGCAGTATATAAAAGCAGAGTACCAGAAAAAGCATAAGAAATCTCTTAATGATGCTGTTCATTCGGAGACTTCTGGTGATTATCGGACCTTTCTTCTATCTCTTCTGGGGCCTGGTCACTGAATGAAGAGTCTACACCATGCAACAGGTGTTATTAGTATGGTATCAGTGTTGAAACTAGTGTGTAATGTTTGCTTGGTTGCTGAGTAGTTGTTTTGGAACAATGTCTGTCCATGATCAGTTGGATACCTTTTTATTTTAGTCGAATGCTAAACGTGAATGGTGTTGTGAAGGTGCTTTCAGATGTTCAATTATTTGGGTATGTTTGGTACCGGAGGAAAATATATTCTTCCCCATAATTTTCTCTTGTTTGGTTGGTTAAATTTTTTGGAAAATATTTTGCAACATAACAAATCTTCTCAACCGAGGAAAGAAAGTAGAGAAAACAAGTTTCATTTCATTTTGATGGTCTTCTTTCTCTAACACATCTTACCTTCACTCCCACCTCTATAACCGTTACCTCTCCATTCTTAGGATAATATTTCTTTTGCTTACCTATAGAACATAATAAAATAGTAAGAAAATTTCTAATTTTTCTTGAGAACTTTTTTCAAGATTCATTTTGATTTTTTGCTGTGAATTGTGACAAATGTTATACCCGTTGGGGGAAAAAGACTCAACATTTTGTTCTTCTCCTTTTTCTTGAGGATGATAGCACCTTTGGAACACATTGATCCCGCTATTTCCCGCCCTTAGCTTTAAGAGCTTTTCCGTTAGGAAGTCCGGAGACGTCGGCGGGAGCCTCGGGAAGAGTTATCTTTTCTGTTTAACAGCCTGCCAACCCTGGAATCGGCTCAGCCGGAGGTAGGGTCCAGCGGCTGGAAGAGGTGCGGTCACTATTTTATATTGTTGAAAAATAAAGTTTACACTTGTTCACTAATTATGATGTTTAATTGAGATTTTTTTTCTTCTCCTTTTTTTGCTCACACATAGGGGTTAGAACCTCTACAAAGAGGGAGGAAGTCGACTTAACATCTCAACCATGTCATGGTTTTACTCGCATCCAATCCCCAACTCTTATTATCTCATTGTGATCGCGTTTAGTGAATTTTGACTTTGTATGATTGTGTTGGGTAGGCAACAACTGTTGCATCGTAATACTTATAGACTATCATGTAACTTTGACCAATCATCCCTACAAAGAGACTCTTGAGGGCCAGAAATATTAAAGAAATGGACAACAAGAAGTTGAAGAAAATTTGTTCTCTAATTCAATTTTAAATGCTATATAGATCGCTCTTTTATTATAGGGTGATGATTTGCTTCATATATCTCATTTTAAAGGGTATCATGTTTTATACGATGAAGCAAATGAAGAAAAACAGAAAGTGCTTTAAAAACGTAATTGTGTCAACGGTAAATCATCTCATTCAAAGTGAAACTAAAATTTTGAAGTCAAATTATTATTATTATTATTTGGATTAAAAAAGGGATATTTTTATATATAGTTAAACATCAGACAATACATTATCACTGTTAGTACTAGTAATTACAGATAGATTACCAAAACAGGCTAACTTATTACACGTTGACCGTAATACTAGTTTACTAGATAATTCTCCATTTTGATCTGTCTTGAGTTGATCTATTACAATATCTGGAGGAGTTAGTAGGATAAGCGGTTGATCGGTCATTGTTAGCTTGAAACCTAATCTGGACAGAACGTTTGCTACTATGTTTGCTTGTCGGAAGTCATGGCGGACCACGAAATTCTCAACTTCTTCCAAGTTAAGCATTTCAACAAATTAAAGAACAAAATATAAGAAAGTAAACCGCTAAAATTATTTTATATTTTATATAAAAAAGTGAAGAGTGTATAACACAGAAAACAATTTTTGAGAAATGCAAGAACATCTAGAAACAAAAACATAACTTTTAAAAAAAATAATCTTTTGCCTAATTTTTTTTCCTTTTAAATTCTGGAAATTAATGCTTAAAAAAGAAGGAGAAAAAAAAAAGCAATAAGAAGAGAAGACCGAAAGGCTGGCACTCGAGCAGGAGTAAACGAATCAAACCCTAGTAGCGTACACATCCAGAAGCCTAATGTACAACTTAAACCTGTAGCCAGCGACTGAGTAAAGATGAAAATGGACGTAACCATGGGGGAACCCGGCGAGATACTGCCGGAGCACAAGCCGGAAAGGTCGCCGCACGAGGTTCTGCAGCAAAGCAAAGCTTCAGTAGAGGAAATCGTCTCGAAAATGCTTTCTATGAAGAAAGAAAGCACGCCGAAATCTGAAATTCGCGAACTTGTCACTCAGATTTTCATCAACTTCGTCTCTCTCCGTCAGGTTAATATTTCATTGCATCTCCAATTGTTCTTTTTTGAAAGTTTTATGAGTCCAGTTCCAATTAAATAATCCGCTCGTCAATCCGATTTTGAGGTAAAAGGTAGCATTTTGTTATTAACGAAGTGATAAAACTAGTCAAACGAAGATGAATTTAAGGTTAAGTATGAGCTGTTAGTACTCTAGACTCAATTTTTATATATGTATCATCCGGATGAATGCTGGTTGATGTAATTCAATGGACTCAGCTACAATACTCAGTGAGAGTTGCTCTAAGCCTTGGTTGGTAGATTTACCGGAGACCTGTGCTTTTTAGGTACAGCTGCCCTGGCACTAGTTCAGTTGGGACTATCATGGAGGGAGTCTATGCATAGTTAATTGGCAGTTTTTAGTAAACTGCGACCTTTCTCCGTTGTATTTGATTTTCATCCTGCAAAACACCTGTTAGTATTGTATATCTTTGATCACTCTGGTTGGTGATCTCAACTCAATTTTATTTATTGAGTAATTGAATCTACGTGCACATAACAAACAAAAAGAACTGTGTTCATGTGCTTCCGTTCCTTCTTTTTTTTTTTGGCAATTAAAGGAACATTTTATTAATTACCAACTACCAAATGAACTCTTTACAAAGCTAGGATGAATTAACCAATTCAATCCTTTCTCATCTCATCCGCTAGAAACCAAAATAGATGGCAAATATAGTTCACTATTCATTTAGCGCTTCTATATATCTAAACAACCTCTTGCTGTTCCTAGTTCTTGTGCTCAGAGATAGCTTCATCTAGTGTACTAGTTTAGACTAGCTTTAAGTATCATCTTCCTTGGATCTTTGCCTCTGGAATTTTGTTGCATCCAACTCCATTCAAGTTCCCACTCCAGTATTTCCCTGATCCTTTTCTGCCATTTGAGTATGCCGCTCCATATATCTTTAGTAAACTGACACTCGAAAAATAGGTGACTTCCAGTCTCGTCTTCAGTGCTGCAGAAGTTGCAAACAGGATATACATCGAGTCCCCCATCTCAAGAGTAAATCTTTAGTTCTTAGCTTCCCCTGTAGACTCAGCCATAGGATGAAATTATGTCTAGGTTCAGCTATGTTATGACATAACAGTTTATTTCATTTTGGTCATGGTACTAAGACATGGAATCCTAAAATGGCGCCTTATATCTCTGCAAAGCGTAAGGGTATTCATATTACAAATATTACTAGAACTGCTCGTTTTTATCAGAAGCCTGTGATTTAGTTTTTGACGCAGCAAGTAGGGGAAAACAATTCTTAATTGTTGGTACCAAAAATAAAGCAGCTGATTCTGTAGAGTGGGCTGCAATAAGGGCCCGGTGTCATTATGTTAATAAAAAATGGCTTGGCGGTATGTTAACGAATTGGTCCACTACAGAAACAAGACTTCATAAGTTCAGGGACTTGAGAATGGAACAAAAAACAGGGAGACTCAATCGTCTCCCGAAAAGAGATGCAGCTATGTTGAAAAGACAATTATCTCGCTTGCAAACATATCTGGGCGGGATTAAATATATGACAGGGGTACCCGATATTGTAATCATCGTTGATCAACACGAAGAATATACAGCCCTGCGAGAGTGTATTACTTTAGGAATTCCAACAATTTGTTTCTCGAAGATTAGGTCTAGTTGTTAGGCTGTAGCCTTAATATTGGAGAGTCGGTTGTATCCTCTTGTATTTAAACTCTAACTCTAATTGAATGATATTGCTGCTTGATTGCTTTACATCTCAAACTTGATACATGCTTCACTGCAAATTGCACATTTAATGTCTCTTAGGGTTGCATTTTATTATTGTTTGGCTGCACATATTCCATGTAAAGTTTAGATTTGTATATTTTTATTTGATTTTTTGAGCTCCACACTTTGAGTAAGGTACTAATCCTTGAAATTTATGGAAAGTTTTGGGCCGTCTTATTTGATCTAACCATTCTCAAGTTGTTTCAATAAACCAATGTTAGGATTGCCGAATAGCAAAATAATTGTGCCATGAAATCTATGCACAAAAATAATTTATGCCTAGAAATCTATGTTAATATGTTCAACTGACTTTTTCACACTACCCTAAACATCCTCCCATAGGCAAATAGATCAATATTGCTCGAAGAGGATCGTGTGAAGGGGGAAACTGAATGTGCAAAAGCTCCTGTGGACTTCACCACGCTGCAGCTCCACAACTTGATGTATGAAAAAAGTCATTATGTGAAAGCTATAAAGGCATGCAAAGATTTCAGGTCAAAATATCCTGATATTGAACTTGTTCCCGAGGAGGAATTCTTTAGAGATGCACCCGAGGAGATAAAAAACACTGTTATGTCAAATGATAACTCACACAATTTGATGCTAAAGCGGTTCAATTTTGAGCTATTCCAGGTAAACTAGTTTAATGCAATTGGGGAGCACTCCTTTCTATTTCCACATTAGTAATTGTTTCCTAGTGTTATTTCTCTGGATCTTGTGCAAAATGGAGTTGTTAGGTGTTTCATGTTGCTTGGTGAATCAAAATTCTTATCTTGCTTCTTAAACTCATGTCTTCATGTACTATCATCTTTCCTTCTTTTCTTTTTTGAAAAAAGGCAACATTATAACTATCGTCTTTATGTCGATTACTAAATTGGTTCCAGAAGTAGATGTTGTGAAGAAAGGTTCATATCAATGTTGTTACAATCAATAAAAATAGACTCTGAAACTATACCCAGTTTGGCTACCCTTTAGTGATGCTTTTGACTGTGGATTCTGCACATATTGTACTTATCTGTTCTTTTTAAAAAAAATATATATTTTATGTGTAGAGGTTTGTAACATGTTATTGCATGAGCTGGAAAAAATCTTGGGTATTTTAGTATTGGCTAGTGTTGAGGTCAAATTTTATGCTTTCTCTTTTATGTGGCTAAGTTTGAGGTCACATGGAGGTTTGTACGTCAATAGGGAATAGAGATATTCTGAAAATATACCCACCTTGGCTTCCCTTTTAGTGGTGCTTTCAGTGGATTCTACACATATTGCACCGTATATAATCTTCTTCTAATGTATTTAGTTGTAGCTGTTGTAAAATGTTAATTTCACGTGCTGGAAAAAGATCTTGGTATCATTTAGTATTGGCTAAAGTTGAGGTCAAATTCTATGCTTCTCTATTTAAAACTTGTATTAGACAATATGTATCAGCTGTATGTTGCTTGTAGTATAATCCCCACCTCTTATATGGTCATTGTGGAGGAGTGGCTGAAGCTCCTTCTTTTAGGTGTGATAAGTCTGGCTGTAGCTTTGTGTTGAATTTACTTATTTGCTGTGTCAGCGCAAAGAATTATGCAAGCTTCGTGAGAAACTGGAACAGAAAAAGAAAGCTCTACAGGAGACCATTGCAAACAGGAAGAAGTTCTTGTCAAGTCTCCCATCACACCTAAAATCACTCAAGAAAGCATCCTTGCCTGTGCAACACCAGCTTGGAGTTCTCCACACAAAAAAGTTGAAGCAGATGCAATACGCAGAGTTGCTTCCTCCGCCGCTCTATGTTATTTATTCACAGTTAATGGCCCAAAAAGAAGCCTTTGGAGAAAATGTGGATCTGGAGATTGTTGGTAGTGTGAAGGATGCTCAAGCTGTTGCCCGCCAGCAAGCAAATAAAGACACTGGTTAGTCCCATTCTCTGGATTTCTTGTTTGGGCTCACTATTTTTTTTCCTCTTTTTTGTAGTTAAGTACCCGTTTTACTTCCTTTGCTCTTCTTCTAAATGTTCTTATCTGAATGGTAAATCATTCATGTAAAGGTGTGTCTGCCAGCTTAGAGAGCTCTAAAGTTGATGATGATATAGATGAGGAAGATGATGGACAAAGGAGAAGAAAGCGTCCCAAAAAGATACCCAGCAAGGAAAGTCTGGAGCAGGCTGGAATTTATCAAACTCACCCTCTTAAAGTCACACTTCATATACATGATGATGAGAAATCTGATTTACAATCTAGAAAACTTGTCACTTTGAAATTTGAGTACTTAATTAAGTTGAATAGTGTGTGTGTTGGAGTTGAAGGCTCTCAAGAGAATGCTGATAATGACATCTTATGCAATTTATTTCCGGATGACACGGGCCTTGATCTTCCACACCAGGTTTTCAACTTGAGATATAGGAGTACTTATAAATCCTTTTACTTTCAACTGTTTGTTTCAGTCTTTCTGATTGTTTCAGCTTCTTTTGTTTTCTGCAGTCTGCAAAGCTAATTGATCATTCAATTTTGTTCGATGAAAGGAGAAACTCACGACCATACAAGTGGGCCCAGCATCTGGCAGGCATCGATTTTTTACCTGAGGTGTCACCATCACTTAGGGGTTTTGAGACTTCAAATGACGAGACATCAAAGCACACTGCTGTTATCTCTGGTCTGTCGCTGTATCGGCAGCAAAATCGGGTGCAAACGGTTGTGCAAAGAGTTCGTGCTCGGAAAAAGGCTCAGCTGGCTCTAGTGTGAGTCACTGAACTGTATGTTTAGAGTTCTGGATCTGTAGGGACAAATGTCATAGATGAGACTGACTTCTGGCAGAGATGATCTTTCGTGCAGTTTTATTTTGCTGAAGATGTTTGAATTTATTAAATATAGTGAATATTTTACTTGCTCTGCAAGTTCGCACTCTGCCTTCTTTCTATTTTCTACTGTCCTTTTGTGCACGGAGAATGGTGTGATGTCTTGTATTCCTTGTTTTTCAGTATTGAAATTTCATCTCTAGACTTGTCTTTTACTCCTTCTATTCCTCTTCTATTTTTCGCCCTTAAGGTTAGAAAGCAAGGTCTTGACTCATATTGGAAATTTGAACTTTTTTTTGGCTGAGTTACAGGGAGCAGTTTGACTCTTTAATGAACCTAAACTGGCCAGCTCTAGCCGGTAGAAGAGTTCCTTGGGCTTCACATGATCCTCGCTGCAGTTTGCATGCATGGTTCCCTCTTGGTTCATCTCCTAGTCAGGTTTCATCATTGGCTCTCACAGAAACGGAACAAGTTCAGCATCCTACAGAAGTTGTGGTGGATGGAAAATCTGCCTCTTCAAAAGAAGAGGTAGAAAGCACGAGGGAGGATGGGGAGCTTCCATCCTTAGTTCCCGCCACCTCTATAAATGATACTAACGTCACACCAATTAAAAGAACTGATTTTGATCATTCTACAAAACTGGCGTTCATTTCAAAGAGTACCAGCTCTCCAATTACGAAGGGGAAGTCACCGAGTTTTAAGAAATACGGAGATGATGCAGACCTTATTCTGGAATCAGATAGTGAAATGGATGACATTGTGCAGATTGAGCAGGACAGTAATAATACACCTGGATCCACTGGGGTCAGTGATAAGTCATGGGTGGACTGCAAGGTTCAGGAATATTGTCTTGTTTTGACAAGAAAGATGGATAACGAGGAAAGAAAAATGAAATTGGAATCCAAGGTCTAAACATCATTCCTTTCTCAGTTTCTATCTCAAATTTAAATTTCCTCTTCATGGTTAACATTTGGGCAATTCTTATGGCAGATCAAAATCAGCAAGGAGTATCCACTGAGGCCTCCTCTTTTCACATTGAGCCTCTATGAGGCAATACAGGCGGAGAGCTATTACAAGGTGGACAGTTCTGTGTGGTACAATGAACTTCGCAGCATGGAAGCAGAGGTTAGCAGTAACAAACTTAATGGTTTGGTTTTGCATCCTGTAGCTATGTTACATGGATTCTTTATTTGCTGGACCGTGTTAAATGGGTTTCTATGTTTTAAATAGATCTAAAAGTTTTGAGTGTTTTTGATCCATGTAAGGTAGGTCTGCAGTGAAATGTAATCCAGCAGCAAACCTGTGGCTACTGTCTTATTCAAAAGGAAACTAGGCTTATTCTATAATTGCTGGCAGAAATTTTTCTTTAACCCACTGTAGTTTTAAGGAGTCCTCAGACAATTTGCTGACTTGTTCATTAATTGAGATATTCGATGTCAGTTTTCAACAAGTTTATGGTCAATCTTATACTGAAGTAGCTATCTAATCTGTTGCAGGTCAATGTTCACATATTAAATGCTATACCTGCTGCTGAAGAAAACTTAGTCCTGGCTCATCAGGTTCGTTGTCTTGCGTTGCTGTTTGACTTTTATGTTGAAGATGGGGGTTCATCTTCTGAGAAGAGAAGGAGCACTTCTGTGATTGATGTTGGTTTATGCAAACCTATGACTGGTGAGCTTGTTGCTCGATCATTTAGAGGAAGAGATCATAGGAAGATGATCTCATGGAAAGACGGTTCTTGCACCCCTGGCTATCCGTACTAGGTAATATCCCAAATGTTGTTACATATTGTAGCTTTATTTCTCGAGTGTGCTGGGTTGTTTAATTCCATGTGATTCGTCTTTCGTGCTATACCATGTGGTACCGAGATTCACATTGCAACATACGGCTCTTGATGACATTACGATGCTATTTGTTGCCTATCTTTTCAAATTGATGAGGCTGATGATAGCCACTAATTCATCCGTCTCCTTTTTCTTTTTGATTGTTGATGCCTTGTGCTGCTTGTAAGGATGATTCAATAAATTAGCTGGTTCATACACTTCCAAATTTCTCCAGAATTAGTTATAGGCAATTTGCTGATTGTTTATATTGCCGTGGCCTGCTCTGTCGATTGAGGGAAGTATTTGAAACTGTATTGCTAGAATCTTTCAAGCTGTGACATCATTTAAGATGTTCTCCAGACCGAAAATAAGCTGTTGATAGAGCGCCTTTTCAAATACCATATCTGTCTCAATAGAGCGTTCTGTCAAAGATGTCAACCACATGGCGCTTTGCACAGTGCAATGGGATGTATACCGTTTGGTCAACATCTTTTTATATTATTGCGCTGTGTAAATACCAGTTTTTCTTCTTCAGCGTTTGCATGGGAAAAGCCTTTAGCAAGTGCTCTGTGGTGTCTAGTTGAATGGATTCAGTGGCGCAATCAATTAAATCCGCTTGTATATAGAGGCATTAAAACGGAAGGAAACTCCTTCGAATTAGCAGTTTGAAACTAATTTAATGGTGCATAATATTGTTATTATTGAAAAATATATATTATGCCCCACTTGTGGGAAACAAAATAAGATCAAAATTAAAGTTTATAGCCTCAGAGGAAGAAAGAGTTGAAAGGAAAACCATCCATTGAGGTATCTAAATATCACAACATCACATGAAACCACCCTAATTTTATTTTATTTTTTAAAAAATGAGATTATATTCAACTCGAGTGACATTGATAAGCAATGCCGCTTTTCTAAGATGTGTGTGCAAATTTGCATATGATACAGTCCAAAAACCTATTTTATAATGGAAAATTGAAAATATAAAAAAGGAGTCAAAACTGTTTTTATTGAAAAATCGAAGAAATGCCTTTTGTTGGAAGATCACTAGTTATCTTCAACTTAAGCCAGTTGCACACTATTACGGTGAAAATTGGTGCTAAATGACACATTTGCAAGTATAGTGGTATTTTGAAGTTGCGTTCGTGTGGAAAACCCTTTTAGCAAAACATTTGGCAGCATACTGAATTTCCTTTTAACACTTTTTACTAAAAATATGTAGTCTCCTTCTCCTACGATAATTACTTTCAAGATACATTTCTCGGATCATTAGTCATTGCTGGAGGATCCGAGCATCATAGCTTAAAAGTAAACCTGTCAAAACACTAAGTTGGTTTTCAAATCACTTTTACAGCAACACAATTCAAGAGGTACCATTAATATATGTATTTTTATGTGTATCTGCTGTCAACTAGGTATTTCTACATTCTGGCTCTATTCTATGCATGATGCCATCAAAGGGGAATAAGAAATTAACAAAATGAGAAACCTACAGCAAAAAGACAACTCTTCTCTTCTGATCTACAGTGAATACATATTCCCTTTCTGTACAGGGCACCTACTATAAGTCTGTAAGTATGGGCTAATACCACTAAGTTCTGAAACCCTTTTTTACCATGGACCAGTTTGTGTCCGTCTTAAGCATCGCCTTTTAATTCCCTTTTGAAGGTTCATCATTTCCATAACCTGTGTCACAAAAATGCAATACATAAGTTTTTGGATCCAAAAATGCCTATGCTAACTTAGTTCAAGAAGAAAACAACACGATCAACAAGGTAGACTAGCTTTGAGCTTCTATGGATAAAAATTGGATAGGATCAAACCAAGAAGAGCTGTTATTCTTGTATGACATGGATGGCCTGACTAGATGAAGTACATAAAAGATTAAAATGCAGATTATAGGGATGGAATAGTGTGCTAAAAGAAAGGGTACCTTCTTAGCCACTTTAACCAACAATGAGATGGTTGATTCAGAGAGTAGTTTCAGTAGCAAAGAACAGCATTTTGTTTTTTTCAGGCAGCGAGGAAAAATGCTGAGAAGTGTTTATTCAATCTCATAGGGCTAAAATAACAGGCATGGTGATTGGATGGGTGATCTAAAAGATAGTTACCGATTATACATACATTAGGATAAAGGCAGGTTCCAAGATGAAATAGCACATTTTCCTCTAGCATGTGTGTGCTGAATTATTGAACTATGTCTATGGAAGCAAAACCATGCAGAAAAGAATAATGCATGAGGGGAAAATAAGAGGAAACAGAACTTCATGTACCTGATTCTTCTGCATTTCCAACATTTCTTCCTGCAGTAGTACAATCTAGTTAGAGAAGAACCATTGAGACAGACAAAACATGCAATGTGATTGCATAAAAGGTCACCTGTTTCTTTTGAAGTTCATCGTTTTCTTCTTTTAGTTTTGCGACTTCTGCTTCTAGCTCCATAGTATAGGCCTAGAGAAAGTTAAAAAGATGATAATCATTGAACACAAGAGTGTACAACAGATTAAAATGAGGCACTATTAAGCAGATGCACATACTTTGAAATTAAGGGATTTGATGGGCTAGTTTTTGGTCTAGGCTACATATAGGAAGACAAATACACAAGGTTCTAAGCTATTCTATGAAGCATGACCTTTCAAATCTTGTCACATTATATCGCAATACACTATCACTCTGCTGCATATGATATCAAATATTTTGTCGAGTTAAAAGATGCACGTCCATGGATGGATAACAAAGACAGGATGTTAATCATTACGTACTGCATAAAGTGACAAGTATATGAAGCTAATTTCTATTTTCCTTTGAGCTCTACAGGTCTTCTACACAAATCTATGTTGTCTTTTTCAGCTTATCATTCCTTCCAACCCTTCCAAACAACAAATAGATTAGGCATAAATGAAAAAGCCTTCTATCTCTCTTAAAGTACTCAGCTGCACTATTCAAAAGATTAAACTAAATGAAAAAATTGAAATCATCTGGTGCTTCCTTTATGACATACCATGTACTAGTGCAGTAGCAGAGTTGGGATTTTCACTAAAGGTCAAGGGAAGTCAAAATATAAAGAAATAACCACACGAAGAAGCCAAGGGAATTCAACATACAGTACATATACAATAAAATTGATACCCCTTTAGACAAGGTGGCTCTACACTGCCAGTGTGTACTTCCATTCCTATCTTGAAATGACTCTCTGAGCACTATCACATAGTGTCTCTCTAACTTACAATCCTTCAAAATATTGTAGAGAGATCCCGAGTTGAAAAGTAAGCCTCCTATTACTGTTTCGTGTTCTCTGGATCTCTGCTCTCATGTTTCCTGATAACGACAATTGACACCCCGGAACTAAATGACTATGAAATTGTCTGGTACTTTCGGCAATGAAATTGACACCTGCCTACATGTCTTTTTGCTATATTGCTCCACATAAAATCAGAGGCGAAGACGTGGTATTCAATAAACCTCTGAAAACATTAAAGTCTAGCATTAAGGATTTTTGGAGAGTTTTACTAATTTTTTCGATAGGTTTGGAGAGTCATGTAGAGATTAACTTTGATGGAAGAAATGCAAATTAGTATTAACATTTGACATCCGATGGGCCAGATTGGCTGTTCATGACATATCTGAAGCCCCAAAACAGCAGCAAACTTTTCGCATTAAACTTGACGGGAAAATTTTAGACTGAAAAATGTGAGATAAACTCCTTTGATGAGAAGCTAGTGCCATTTCTTTCAGGAATTTTTTGGTAACATGAGGACTCTTTACCAATCGACATATGATTTGTGTTTCTGTCTGGAAAGTAAATCAAGTTCACCAAATCATAAAGATATTGCATGTAGTTAGAGAAACAGGTCAGACAAGTTCTTGATTCTTAGATGTAGATGTGTTTCTCTTCAACTAGTGAACTAGAGCACACAGCTACGTCTAAGAAAGAATATAACAATCGATGATTCCCAGCTTATTACTTAGACTTGTTCATACATGATCTATCATTCTTCATAATATGCATGCGTTGACGATGATACATGTGATACAAAATGCATGCAGACATTAAAGGCATAGCCAATGTGTAAGATTCAAGCTATTACCTGTTTTCGAGCTCTTGATCTAGCAGCTGACTCTCTATTTTTTATCATTCTCCTCTGCCTCCTTTCAACAACCTTCTCCACAGTACTGTATTTCCTGCCTCTTAAACCACCATTAAACACATAAGGAACTGGAGATACAGAAGGTGTATCTCCATTGCTCTTCCCAAGTCCATCTGATGATGAAACACCTGGAGATGCTGTTGCAACAGTAACCCCACTGGCTCCTAAACCTACCATATTCATTCCTCCACCCATTAGAGCAGTGCCTTGAATGAAATTAGAGTTGAGTGCTGGATCAGGGATACCAACCATCCCTGCCCTCATACCCGGACTGCCCAACTGACCACTATTTGGGATAGCCATAGGAGCACCATAGGGCAAAGCAGGCTGCTTTGGGAAAATTGGTTGCGGCTGTGGCTGTGGTTGTTGGTTCTGTAGCAGTTGCTGTGGTCTTAGCTGTTGTTGTGTGGATCTGACCCCATTCACATTCAGTGGCAAATTAGCAGACTGGATAACAGTTTCACCATTCTTGTTAGGGATACTACCAGCCATTAAACCTGTGTTCCTATTATTAGCTTGTTGATATCCAAATGCAAGCCCTGTATTATTCCCAGCATAGGACAAATCACCAAAGATTCCTCCAGCATTATTCGATTTCGCAGCAAACTGTGCATCTTCTCTCACAACTCCAGCTCTAACTAGGAATTCCTCAAGTGTTATCTCCCTTAAAGCCTGTTGCCTCTGAGTCTCAGGTATATTTGGTGGCACTCCAACACTATTTCCATCCTTCCCACCACCATGCTCCTTTGACATATCTCTCCAAACTTCATCAACAGTCTTATGACTCAATGTCCTAGGTAGAGTCAAAGAGCCTTGCCTCTGCAAATGCCCACCTGGAACACCAACCTCTTGCCCATTAATCCCAGGCCCTCCTATTGTTTGATTCTCCTCAGCATTCCATATGTTCTTTAACAACTCATCCATGTTCATTGACCCAAAATCCTTACCACTCCCTCCTGTTGAGCTCAGAAACTCATCAAACGTCAACGAATAGATAGATGGCTGCCGCGGCAATCCAAAGTTCCCCGGCTGCTTCCCACCACCACCACTTCCACCCTCACCTGGTGGCTCATTACCAAAGTTCTTGAAATGATAATTACTCCCCATTTCACTAAAAATTCCTCAGTCCTCACACAATACTCACCCAATCCTCCTTCAAACCTCACCTCTGTTATTCAAGAATCACAAAACCTACATATCAGATCAACAAGTTAATTCACTTTCCTTTAAACCTTTTTCCCTATCATACTCTACAACCCCTCACATAAATGTACATCTATTTACAAACACACAGTTAATTAAAAGCAAAATATACCTGGAAAGAGATGAAAAATCAATTTAAAGCTAAAACTCACCAACCCCTTATCAATAAAATCATCAAAAACAAATTCTATTTGAAATTCACTTCATTCAACTAACTTGACAGCATTTTCAGTTCACACCAAGAACCCCCAAAACACAAACTCCCCCACCCACCAATCCAATAAAGAACACACCTTTTGACCTTCAAATACACAAAACTCAAAGATCAAAACTTTGAAGATAAGAAACCAAGAAAACTAATCATTTGACTACTTATCCACAAATAGACAATATTTAAGGAAACACCAACCAAAAAAGTTTTTTTTTGACATGGGAACACAAGAAACAGTTTGTTTTCCTGTTTACCTTTTTTTTCTTGATTTTTTTTTTCTCCTTTTTTTTGGCCTTCACTTGTACACTGCTAGACGTTTCTTCTTTGGCTTTGAGTGGTTCTTGAAAGTGCCAAGTGGCTAATTAGGACTTTTTTTAAAAGAAGTCGGTAGCCCAAATATATAATTTTGGATAATAAAATAATGGGCTTTTGTGGAGCCCAAAAAGTATAAAACTTGGGCCAATAGTGATGGGGTAGGAGAAAGGTTGGTGTGACTTTGGGCCAATAATTGAGTGAAATGTGGGATGATATCTAACCATCCACGTAGAAAGGAAATGAATGGTTAAGATTAGTTTGTTTGGTTTATGGGATAGTGATGTGGGCATAAAAGAGGCATGCCCAAAAGTGTGTAGTAGTAGCCCTTGTGTGAAGGGCATTTGGTGTTTAGGGATTGGCTAAATACTAAAATAAGGAAGTGATCTTTTATTGGGTTTGCACTAATTTGGCACTTTCTTATTGGCTAGTGTTGGTTGAGATCTTTTTGATTGAAGTTTAAGTGCTTTTATAACAAGTTTCTCCATTACCAGGTCAGGTCATGGTGGATAGTTGAGATTCTTTACTTAATCAGATATTTTGAGAATGAAAAAAATATTGTTGGAAGCGTCATCCCAAAAAAAACCTCTGCGCTGTTACTAGGCGTTTCAATACGGGTATCGAATAACGAGTGCAAAATAAAAAAATATACTATATATACAATAGCTTCGATTAGAGCTAAGTCCAAAATGGCGTTACTTTATCAATAATAAATTTGGTGTCACGTGATAATATATTCATGAAATTGCGACCAGTCTTGCTATTTATTTAGTTGTTGCCCTTTGATTAACATTGTAGGGTGGTTTTGTATAAGTAATATTGGTATAATATTTATACCATAACATTGTATTATTCTTTTTATACCATATTTAAGGTGTGATAAAATACTTGAACTACAAAAATAACCTTGATGGCATCTTTTGTTTTTTATACATTTATAAAAACAAAGGCAAAACTCCAATCTTTTATGTTAAAACATTGTATATCTCTTTCCTAATCCAATTAACCAAATATTATCCAAAAAAGTATAATTTAGTGAAATTATTAGTTAGCATTACTACCCATGAATTTTGTTACCTTATATTATATGTTATCAATCATAGTTCATGTTTTCATTTGGACTATGCCTCTTACATAAGTACTATTTCAAGTAAACTAGACTACAATTTGTTTTTTTTCTATTTAGAGGATCAATCATTGTAGACCTATCTCTTGTTGACTACGACATGTGAAGTTCAAGGCACATAGCCATGTGTTAGCTTTGCAGAGTTTCAACTTAATTAAAGTGTGAGGCATATATATAATAATGATATAAAGACTTATATATACTATATAGTAATAAAAGAATATTCGTGGGCAAATGTGAGAAAATGGGTAACCTAATTAAGTAAGAACAAACTTTAATAATGATAGCACAATATGGGTCTCCATAAATTGTCTACTCACCCAGACAAGAAGACATTTTCTTCACCAACACAAATCATAAAGGTTTATGACATAAGCTTTATGCTAAAACTAATATCTTTCTATAACAGTCATCCGCTGATTATAAGGCTCCATGTCGTCGTTATTCAGAAGAAAATGGAGGCGGACCATGTCTTTTTTAATAATATTTCGTCATAGCAACAAGCGGTGTTGCTATAGAGAAGTTCGATTATACTACTTTCATTCTAATTTATGCAACATAATTTGACTCTACATCAAATATTAACATGTCATGATTTTGCATGGTATAGAAACTTTTCATTAACAGTGCGTACCCCTCGAGGGAGGATTGAGTAAAAAAATTGACTTTTCTAAATCTAAAAAGCAGAAAAGGGGATATTTAAGGCATAAGGAAATAGTATCGCATAATAAAACTACAAGTGAAGAATTAATTTAGGAATATGGAAGGAGATTACAAGATGATGAATCGAACCCTGACCAACAAAGTGAAAGTTCATGTAGTCAATCAACGAAAGAATTTGTTTTTTAAAAAAAAAAACATGTGAGGGCTTACATAAGCATTACCTAAACTAGAACTAATCTAAAAGATTGTTCATTTCAAGGTCAATATCTTAAGATGTGGCTTCCCATTAATGTTGAACAACAATTATTTTACTATAATCAATCGATCGCCAATATACTGACATGACACTCTCCAAGACGGCATCTTTACTTTAATTTCAGTAATTAATTAATTAATTAATTTATGTGCAGAATAAGTATTCAACAATGAATATACTTTAATTTGAATTGGTATGAAACTATGAATATAATTATAATAACTTTTAAACAACTAAAAAATGTAAATGATTTTAAAATGAAAATAGTTTGTGTAAATAGTGTATTCCATTAGAGATGATACATTTTATAAACATATTTAGAAAATATTTGAATACACAAATGCCAATCAAAATAAATACTATAATTAAAGGATGAAATTAAAATCATTAATATACACCCAAAATTTCCTTCCTTTATTCCAATTTTAAAACAAATATAGGAAGTTCCAAATATTTTAATTTATTTCTTGGGATTCTTTTGGCACCTCAATATATTCTCGACCATATATGACGATGGATTTATATATGCATGACAATTACATCAAGAGTTATATTATTATTTTTTACAAATATATTTTACATTAAGAGTTTTATTTACCCAACTAGCCAATAGATCAACGATAATAAATTCAGTATAATTCCGCAGGTGAAAGCTAGAGAGGGGTACACAACTTTATAGGGTTGAGAGGTTATATATTCGATTTACCCTTGACAACCTTCTGAATTTGAAATCGATAATGTGAAAGCGCGTATATACTAAGTTAAATAACCAATAGATCAATATTCCAACAAAATAAAATGATCATTTGGTGAGATTTAGACATCTGGTACATCCTAATAGGTGATGCATCAATAATTAGCTTGGTGTTCCAATTAGAAGGAGACATAGAAAGACGTATATTTAGGGTAACTAGACTTCAATTTATTTTGCAAAATTGGCTAAGCTTTATTAAACGCAAACACTATTGTCAGGAGATATATAATGATACAAACACATACTTCGATTGAAAATGAACAATTTAAATTGATAAAAGATTGTACAAACATTGCGAGTGTGACATAATGGTCAATAAGTGATAAAAAAAATTATGAGATTTCAGATTTAAATTTTCGTAGGAACTGAAAATATTAGATAATTTCTTCTTATCTACCTAAGCCTTGATAAATAGAGTTAATATGCTATACAGATATATTTATTGATGGCTACCTAATGGGATATTTAATTAAGATGCACGTAAGCTAACTTGATCACCATCAGAGTTATTTGGTATCTACATATGTTGATGGTCACCTAGTGAGATAGACAAGATGCGTGTAAGTTGTTTTTTTTTTTTTTTTTTTTTTTTAACAGATGCGTGTAAGCTAACTCGTACATCATCACAGTGGTGAAAATCACAATGAGAAAAGAGGAATCATATACAAGTCTCAAAATCAAATTTCAATATTGAAGACTCTATAATTGGAACTCATATCCTTTTCTTTGAATTTCCTCCTCCTCCTTCTTTTGGGGCTATCCTCATGGCTAAAAATGGTAAAAAAAGAAAGAGAAAAGTTTGAACTTTGATGGACAATGA
The DNA here is from genome assembly GCA_029582245.1 of Solanum etuberosum. Taxonomy (NCBI): domain Eukaryota; kingdom Viridiplantae; phylum Streptophyta; class Magnoliopsida; order Solanales; family Solanaceae; genus Solanum; species Solanum etuberosum. Next base: position 12,100 of record JAJONR010003357.1, on the reverse strand, counting down.
TGTAATTAATTATACAACCTATAAATTATTGCCAAATGTTAACAAGTCACAACACTTGAGCTATATACATTTTGGATTTTTTTTGTGCCATGTTATTTATGAATTTAAAGCACTAATTAATTAAGACCAATTTTGAGAACAATTGCGGATGATGCATGCATATACATACACGTGTCACTCATTAATTATTTTCCTAAGAATTAGTAGTTTTCTAAGTCCATCAATCGTTTTCATTGTTTAATTTCCCAAGTGCAAGGAAGGAAGAAGCATATATCCTAATATGTAATTGTCACTTTTATTAACACACAGTCCCAAAAGTTCAGTTTACTTCTTTATTATGTATTATAAGTAAGTGACAAAATGTTAGTTATATATATATATATATTGTGTGTAATCGATTTTTAGTGTTCAGATATTATTCTGAAAAATACAAGTAAATTCTTTTTAAATACAACAAAAGTACTATAAATGAATATATATACTAATTTTTCGACACATACATTGCAGGAGAGCTTGTATCCATAAATAAAAATATAGTTGATTTAGAAATTAACTTAAACTGCGTCTCGTCCTTGTTAGGTCAAACCAAATAATAGAAATATTTCTAGTCACTCAAACTATATATTAATATAATATTCTCTCTAGAGACATATATAATAAAGCCATTTGTCAAAACCCAATCCAAAAGCATTTGCCGTAAAACTGTCAAACTCCTTTTTTATTTTTTTAATTTATCAAAACCTATCAAAAAATGTTTCTAGTCAACACTTTTTGTCATTATTTTTAGGAAATATCGCTTTTAATAAATCTTAAAAATGGATGATACTCCCTCTGTCCCTAATTACTTATCCATATTTTCTTTTTTAGTGGTCCCTAATTACTTGTCCATTTTGACAAATCAAGAAAGGACAAAACTTTTTTACTCATTATACCCTCAATTAATTACTTTGAAAATGGTAGAACTAGTTTTTAATTCATCTACTTCATAATTAATAGGGGTAATATGGTAAACTTACTACATAACTTCTTATAGTGCCAAGTGTAATTTTCTTTTCAAAGAAATTGTGTGTTTTCACATTAGTCCTCTGTATTTATCTTCCTTTTTTTTTGGATTTATCATGCTTTTTTTTTTTGGATCAAACAGCTTAGTCTAGATAGGATTTAGTTTTTTTTATATACATGAATGAATAACATAACAACATTTTACACTAAAAAAATATTGTGGATAATTCTCTATATATGTATTAAATCCCTTCTAGATAATGTGAGTTAAGTTGCAACAACTAAAATGACATAAGTGATTAGTAAACAAAAATATCCTTAAAACTTTAGTGCTCAACTGCCCATGAAATATCACCAGTGCATGCTACGTGTCTGAATTCAATAAGTTTTATTAGCACCACTACTTTAATTTGTGAATCGATGATAATGTGATTTATTTTTTTCCACATTGGAGCTCGACTAAATCTGGATTTGCGCCGGAAAGTCCCACATTGGGGGTAAAGCGTTCCCTAACAAAGGCGACTCCGTACCCAAGGGGGCTCGAACCTGAGACCTCTTGATTAAGGATGAAGGAGTACTTACCACTCCACCACAACCCTTGTTGGTGATGATAATGTCAAATTAATACAGCCACCATGGTGCAAAGTGCAAACTTTAAAGGGGACAAGGTACGGAGCATAAAAGAATATGTAGACTGATCTTTTTGTAAAAATAAATAAATTTTAACGATATTATTTGAATCAGGTTTCACATACCTAAACTATATCAAGTGCTACTTGTTACTTCTCATATCAACATATGTACTAAATAACTCCACTCCCAGACTTAGGTGGATCATTATTAGATCACATTTTATATTTACTTGACTTTAAGTCTTAATCTCTCATATTTTTATCTAATTTATCAATTAGTATTAGATTACTGGTTAAAGATGAATGGTGCTTAGTGAAACGATAGTTATTATTGCATCATGATTAGCCCTAATTATGTCTTTCTTGATAGACTGATCTACAAATTCTATCTGATGATTTGACTTGGGTTGCAGAACTCAGCAAACAATAAAACAAGGACAGACACACATTTCTAACCAGTCAGTTAGTCATTAATATCTTAGCTGAAATTTTTCAAAAGATGTCCAATTTGTTGTTTTCTAGAGCTTAGGTCATACGGATGTTACTAATGCTTTAGTGAACAACACAACACGTATTCTATGCGGGGACTATAATTACCTTTTTTAAAAATATTTTTTATAATCGTCATGTCTGGACTAATTTATAACACTCATGAGTGTGTCAATGACACGATTAAACATGTCAGATAATTTCTTCTATCTATCCAAATAAAGTTACTTTTGTGTTGATGGAAATAATAGCTACCTGTGGAATGGAGGATTGTCATTTTTTCTGCAAGAAGTCATAGCATGTTCTCTTATCTATTAGATCCTGGTTAAGACTAGTCTAGCCATAGAAAAAACTAACTTAAATCTGAAATGCCATCTGAGTTTGGACTGCAATTTACTTATTAGAATAGGTAAATTATCCTTGTTGAAACTCGAATACGCCGATCACTGCAACACCTTGATAAAACAATGATGTTACAATGAGGAAAAGAAGGAACCTCCAACTGCAAAACCCAACCAAAAGGTCATGGGAAGAGAGCAGGGATAGGAGAAAATGAGAAGAAAAAAAAAAAACTTAAAAAGGCAGGAAAGGAAGCTTTTACTTTAACACTTAGTAAAATATTAAAATGCTTCTTTTGCAACAGTATGAGACCTGGCCATCTAAAGCAAAACTTACACTAACTTGAATTCCTTTTGTTCACTACAGTAACTTGAATTCTACAGTGTAGATTTTTAGACAAAGTAATTGGAAGGGCAATTCTACGGTGAGTAGATTGCAGTAGTCTCCCAATAAAGAAACGAACTTAATTATATCACAACCTTCAAAAATATTTGATCGACACTCAACATAATGTGCTCGGCAATAGTAAAAGAATCTCCTTTGCATGAAATTCAGGGTAGCTACGAGTTCCGAATGATACATTCAGTCATTACGCCTCCGCCTCCGAAAATGCCTGAGGATAAAACTGTCAGCATAGAGTGGATAGTTTTTTCTAATTAGCCCCTTTATGCATTTCCAGTATGAGAAGTCCACTGATTCACCATCCTTGCGGACAATAAATAAACATCTTGAGTTTTCAAAATCTGGATGGTACCCTACCTGTCAAGCAAAAACCAAGTGATATGCAATGTTAAGAAATTTGCAAAACAAAATCTTTCCACGCACTCTACATGCACATGTTAAGTCATAGAAACCTAAAAGTACAGTCTACTTCCTGGAAATAGAACATAAAACAATCCAAAACTATTTCTCGAGTCACACAGGTCTATGAGCTACTTATCCTAAAACAAAGGGATTGCAAGTTACTGAAATGTGCTTAAATAGGGAATTCCCACTTAATGGACAGTAGAAAAACCCCTTGGGAGGAAGGGTCGGGGGGCCATCCTAGGTAAATGAATAACCACAGGGTGCCAAAAACCCAAGTGGTTGTTCACCACTTAAATACTAGGCTTAGTTATGTTTACTTATTTATATCCCTTTATTCACTTATTTATATTTTTGACAAGTAGAAGTGTATGCAAACCCTGAAGATGTACTCCAACTTAAAGATAAATAGTTCTCCATTGCACTACCAACTCTATACTAGATTCCTTAAGTACATTGTAAAACCCTTAAACTAAAATCTTGTTTTCTATAACTGAAAATTTGTCCTGAACCCATTTTTCAAACGCCACAACTCCCTGGCGATACTGTATTTGGTCTTTTTCAAGTGTGACTTGCTCTTTTGGCCACCTCCCTCTGATCAACTTTCCAGTTTACTCAACATTCATTTATACAATGTCTTTGCCTTCTCTTATTTTGTCACCAAGATATTCACAAAAAATTCTTGACTTTCCTCAGTTTATTCAACTATAAATCTGATTCATTATTTTGTCAGCTTCAATGATAGGCTTATATATCTCATCAGTCATCTGTGGAATAATTCACGAACCATTTGTCCAAAATATATTCCAATCGATATTCCATATCTTGTTCATTCATGACGTACATCATAGTTACTCCCTCCATCCCATTTTATGTGGCACCCTTTCCTTTTTAGTCCGTCCCAAAAAGAATGTCACCTTACTTGGAAACAATTTAACTTTAAAATACCCCTTTTACCCTTAATGAAATGACTTTCAACCACACAAATATCTAAGAATTGTTTTAGACCACCAGTTCCAAAAGTCTTCCTTTTTTTCTTAAACACCGTGTCAAGTCAAATGGTGCCCCATAAAATGGGACGGAGGAGTATTTCACAAGGTTTTGTCCTCCATGGATTCTTCCACAGTTGTCCTATCTCCCTATCTCCTTGAACACCCTTCATCACTATATATTACATTGGATTTCCCTAAAATATTACACCATTCAGACTCAAACATTCCATTGACTTCCCATTGTTTTACTATTTGTAGTTCCATTTGACCTCAAAGGCGTCATCTCTTTCTGCACCATCAAAGCTTTTCACAAGCACGCCTTCCCCTACAGTAGTTGGGGCAATTCGCCTATGGATTGGATTTGATACTGTTTCAACCCTAAGAACAGGTTAGATGTCCATTCCTAGTGGTGGATTGGGTTTTCCTGCTATTTTTGCTACATTCTGATACCCTTGGCTTCAGCACTGGTATGTATAACAATATGGTTCTCTCCTGGTCCTATTAAACCTCAAAATCATAAAATAGAGCAAGGTAATAGGCCTGAAAGGCAGTTTAGTCGAGCTCAATCATTATTTTGATTTTAAAAAATCGCAGTGTTAACCTTGTATAAACCTAAAACAATATACAATATCCAACAAATATGAAAGAGCTCCAAAAAATAAATGAAGTTCCCGGCTAACAGATTAACAAGCTTCAGACGGTAATTGTGTTGTGGGTTACACATCACACAGAAATTACTGCCAAGAGGGCAAAATATAATGCTTGCAATATAACCTGAAATAGTTGGTAGTACTATCTAGTAATATTTTTTTCTTCATCATCAAAACTACAGAAGCTGGTAGTACTATATTTAACCATGATATGAATAGAGTTTAAGAAAGCTACTAAGATAGGAAACCCTTTCTTAATCCTTCACCTAAAAATAAGATTATTTTATCTCTAATTTGAGATTGCTCACACTAGTTTCAACTTTCAAGTGCATGCAAGGAAGTTATCAGTCATTCTGTCAAGAAGAAGCATTTGTGCGTGGAGAGATAGAGAGATCAAACCAAGTGAACAGAGAAAGATGCGATGTGAGATAACAATGCAAGCAGATCAGTAAATGAAGCAGGAGGAGGATGCCATACAGTAATGTAATCAACTCCAGGGCCAATCTTCTTGTCGCATTCCGGGTGATATGGAAGCAATCTTTGTAGAATTGTTCTCTGATGATCAGGACTTAACCTATCACCAATTGCATATCTGCAAGATTGTAGATTGAACAAATGAAATGAAAATAAAAAATAAAAAATAAAAAATGATATCAATGTTTTTTTCAGGGGTTGGGGTTCGATTGTAGAAATCTTTAAACATTTTTTATCAAGTATGCATAGTAAACATATAGGATTTGGGGGTTCAAAACTATGGCGCTGCATTATTTCATATTTCATTTACATACAAGACATCTGACTTGAGGCAAGTAAGTACCTTTTTGTAGAATAGACTCTTTTTTTTTTTTTTTTTTGAGAAAGGTTTTTTGTAGAATAGACTGCTCAGAGAGAGGTTGATAACTATCTTATCTCTGTCAACTACTCAGAAACAACTCCATCGAAAAGAAAGGAAAAGGGGATGAAAACAGACTGACCACCAAGTTAACCTTAGAAAGGTTAACCATAACCGCTCTCCAAGATAATCTTTTTTATTTCTCCGATTACAGCAAAACAATGTGGTGACTCGATTGAGCAGTTCAAAGGCTCACTTCATCCATGGTACTATTCATCAACCAGATGTCAACATTCAACAAATGCTTTCATGCTGTGAAGAGTTGGAGTTTATGACTCATAAGAGCATAAACTACCTAAACTAGAGATAAGGTATTTTGCTCTGACTTGCTGACATCATGGCTATGAGAAAGTAGTTGCTTTTCACTGAGAACCACTTAAAAATGGTCGTCAAAAGAAAGGGGCAGAGGCTCGACCGGACCCAAGAACCGGACAGTTTAAAGTTACCAAACAAAATGGACAGCTTGACTCGGTTTACCAGCGAAGCTATAAGAAAAGATTCGACGGACTTGGAATCGCTGGAGCAGAAAAGATATATAAATTTCACCAGGTAAAAGCTCCAAACAGAAGTATCTCCCTTTGCTTGGAGCAGCTTAACGTTGTCATCCTATGAGGGGTCTAATGCTCCATTTCTTCAGAGCATATTGATATGGTTATGATCATCACACATTTAAACCAAACTTCTTTACAATTTAATTGCCCTTTGCTATTGAATAAACAAAAACTTCGTTAGCCAGGGAAGAGGCACCGGAGGACAACGAATGAGCAGTCAAAGAAGAGAAAGAGAGCATACTTTGTTTTCCCTGCATTCAAAGTTTCCTTTTTTTAATTACTAGTTCATATAATACAGTAGTTTTTCCAGTTGAGAAGAAACATGAAGCAGTAGCAGAATCCCCAGAAAGTCTCTATTTTTTCGAGATAAAGGCACAAACACACAGCATATTACATATATGAATCAATAAACAAGTCTTTAAAATTAGCAGATTCTAAAAGAGAAGCAAAATTGAGACCTTACTTTCCAGAATGAAGAATCATTCTAACAAAGCCAACAAGCGGCACAGTATCCTCTAAAATCTGGTCCTCCCAATCAACCCAACCCTCTCCATCTCCGCCCTTCTTCCCTACTTCATCATCCGATTCTTCCTTCACCAACTCCTCACTTTCTGACGTCGTATCCAACTCCGTCGAAATCACCGGCTTCCTCAACAGCTCCGCGTTATCACTCCGAATCCCTCCGCCCTCTGAACCGGTCTTCACCGCCGCGCAACGGCACAACCGCAATCCGCCGCAACGTGAGAAGGATAAAGAAGACGGAGATAATAGTAGATGATGAGAAATAGGGCTAGGGTTGTTTTTTCTGCATAAAAAGTGAAAATTTGAAGTACAAATTGAAGCCATTTTTCGCCTGAAATTCGAAAACGCCTTTTAATAAAGTTTATTGCTTTACTTCAGTATTCAACATTGTAGAATCAACTCAAAAGAATTGAAGAAGGAGAATTTGGTCTCTCGTGGCGAAGTACTGTACAGTGCTCAAAACGAACTGCTGCTTTACCATGAAGAAGAAGAAGAAGAAGATAAGTGTAAAGAAGAAAGCTGACCGCTTTATTGGGTGGGCTGGATTCTGGATATTTGGATATCGGGTACGGGATTCGGGTCATGTTACATTAGACATAAACAAAAAAAATCATCTTTATTTATTTATTTTATTATGTCATATATCTATAATGAGATACTAAATTGAAAACTTAGAGGTAGACTTATTTATTATACCTTACTTACTTGTGTTATTATTGTTGCATTCTGAAGTGTTAGACTTGACTTTATCTTATTATATCATCTTTAATTTTTCTTAATGTATTGCGTGTCTGAAATTTAGCTTGTCTTCTATTGTATTTGTGAGATTTTCATGCTATTATACGTTTTAAAGCAATTTAAGCTTGAAAAATGTAGAAAATAGTTTGAAAAACAAAAGTAAACTCTTGATTTAACAATGACGATATGTATTGAGCAGAACAAGAAGTATTTTTCTTCCCAATTTCTCTCACATGGAGTTATTGTTTCTATTAAAACAAATAGGAAGATGAGCAAGCATTCCATACACTATATTGCGGATAAAATCAACATTAAAAAATAGATAAAATTCTGGACGAGAATCAAAAGTGCACCATATTACAAACATGATCATTAGTGCTTTGCTGCTTTATATGAAAGAATTATAAGTAGAAGTATAATTTTTGAGTTTCAACCCAAAGATAAGGGACTTTTTTGAGCTTTTTCTGTGTCACATTACATTCAAAAGATTAGTTACTATTACTCTTTCAATCTCAAAACTAATTTTTACTCTTTCGATCTCAAAATGTTTTATTGTGTTTTTCATCTACACATTCTTTTAAAAAATTAATTAAAAAAGATGTTCGACTATTTTATCTTTATTCATGTCTTTATAATATAGTTTTTAGGATTTGAACCTGGAACCTCATTTCACCTAAACAATTGAGTCAACTTCTAGTCTTGTATTCAATGATTCAAAACATATATATGTACATAGGAAATTAAAAATAAAATAAGTATATATATATATATATATATATATATCATTTTCTATCGAGAGAGTTCGGATGTCCTCTTAGATACCGCCTAATCGTACCAATCTAAATTTTGTTTAAACTAAATGGGACATGCATAAATGAATTTTATGACTTATGAGTGGATCCTAACGTGACTCGTCAATTTGTTACTTTTTTTCTTTTAAATTTTAGTTTAACAGTTGACTTTTAAAATCATACAATAAAGTAAATTTCTTTGAAAAGAGTACAGTATTCACAATACATTATGTACCTCTTTTTTTTTTCTTTGTTTATTGGCGCAAGTTGAACAATTAAACAAATGATTTAATACATATTAAATAAAAATTAATCTATAAATAAGCATTTCGATCACCTAACCATTCAAAGTTTAAACGATTATTTAAACAAGTTAGATATTTTTTTCGTCATACTTTTACTTATTTATTACACTAAAAATAGATATTCATTTTTATTATTTATTTATTTATTTTTCAAGCCACTCATAAATTTCCTTTTCTTTTCTATTCTTTAGAAAAATTCTAAAAAAAAATATTTCATATTTGTAAATTGTGTAAGTTGAAACCAAAAAAAACAAAAAAAAACAAATGAGTTTAGAAGCCATTTGGCTCAGAGGACTATTTACGTGTAGATTCGTGGACCCTTCCCAGAATATGGGTACTAAGATTGAATTTTAGTCTTGACTAAAAGTTTTCTTCCTTGTAGAATAAAAATATCAAAGTAGAGATGAATTTGAACAAATTAAAATGAGTTGAATAAGATAGGCGAGTCGAGCTGAATTTGAACAAATTAAATGAGTTGAGTTAATAAATAGATGAGTTATTGACATATTCAAAAGTTGCTTGAGTTAATTAAAAGCAGATTAAAACTCAATCCGTGTTCGTCCAATTCTTACTAAGTTTTAATGTTTTATTTGTTATTTTATAGTTTTTTTAGCACCTATTGAAATTATTACTATATTTTTCCTTATTATTGTTATATATAACATATTAGATAAAAAAATAATTTAACAATATTTCTCAAAAATTAATTTGGGATATAGATATCAACCCAAAGATTGATTGAAATGGGCTATAATCTTTGGCGGAGCAAAATTTTCACTAACAAGATTAAAAATATAAAAAGTAAACACACAAATAAACTTAGGAGATTCAACATCTATTATATATAAAAGTATTTTAATATAAAAATAGTGTAATTGCCGTAAAAAGGGGATAAAATCCTTTGACTCTATCCGCCTCCGCCTCTAATTGAACTAATAAATAAGGAAATCACATGCACCAATCGATAAGCCCCCAAAAAGTATATATATATTTTTAGAATTAAGTTGACGCAATTTATATTAACACATAAAATAACTATGAATTTGTTGAGTTGATCAAAAGCTTGCTACGTTGACGCAGTAGTGATTAGTGCCATTTTTATATTTAACTCGTTAACTATTTATGGATTTGTTTAGTTCAATTTGTAATATTTCTTTTTCTGAAATTCATAAATTCACAATTGTTATTCTTCGAATAAATCTACTTCAATATAATAGCTTGCAAATTATATAGAAAATGTAAGCTGCATTAAGCAAACCTAATGCGATAACACAAAAAGCAGCTAATAAGGAAAATCGATCGCAAGTATCTATGTAGAAAATCACTCACCAAACCAACTCAATAAACGCACGCGGATACTTGCAAGTTGTAGTACGTAGTATGACTATCATACTATCTTCCCAAGAAAGATTCTTCAAAAAAGTCAATTCTACAATTTTATTGAAGTCTTAATCACTCTTTGTGCAATTCGTCTAACGACTAATGAAATAAGTGAAAATCATAAAAAAGATCAAATTATAACGATTAAAAAAATGCTAAGTCGTGATTCTATTTTTATCTATCTAAATTTTAGGATTTAGAATTACCTGCTGTATATGTTTGTAGGTAATACTTAATACACTATTCTCCAAGTACAGCAAAGGAGTGTGATTAGTCATATTCATAGGAGTAATAAGTATCCGATGGAATAGTCGAGACGTTAATATTTTAGAAAAGTCTTGGTCCTTCTCTATAGCTCTTTCATATATGACTACAACAACTGCCAACCATGAGTAGAGTCTAAAAAAATTGGGTGCAAAATGAGGAGGGAAGCTACTTTGTTCTCTTTGTTGGTCTATTTTTTATTGATTGATCATGTAGTATTTTCATTGGCTTATACCAAAAAAGGTGTTAATGGTTCAATATATGATGATTGTAACATGAAAATATGGAGAATAGGAGCAATTATTAATCCAACAACAAGAGTGGGCAAAGAGCAAAAGATAGCAATGGAAATGGCAGTTGATGACTTCAATGCCCAAAATTCCAAATGTTCACAGTTAGTTTTCAACTTTGCTGATTATTCCCATCGTCCTGCAGCTTCCCTTGGTAAATTCTTACTCTATATATATCATATATCTTCTTTTAAAATGACAAGGGAACCTACATGCTATCCTTTGGGTGTGCCCACAAACCCTACAAGAGAGTTTACGTGGGACAAGTCCTTTGTAACGAACTAAATCAAGAATTATCTTCTTTCTTTTCTTTTCCTTTTCCTTTCCCCTTTTTCTCTCTCTCCTATGCAGGCGCGAACCTATTATCTTCTTTCTTTCCTTTTCCTTTCCCCTTTTTCTCTCTCCTATGCAGGCGCGAACCTACCGTTTATGCTACAAGTTCAAGAGAACTCACTAATCATAAGTTAACGTAAAAATAATTACTACTTCCTCTGTCCCTAATTACTTGTCCACTTTTCTTTTTATAGTTGTCCCTAATTACTTGTCCATTTTGACAAATCAAGAAAGGACAAGATAATTTTACTTATTATACCCTCAATTAATTACTTTGAAAAAGGTAGAATTTCTTGAAAATTTTTAATTTTTAATCCATCAATTTTATAATTAATAGGGGTAAAATGGTAAACTCACTATGTCGATAATTGTTTTCTTAATACGTGTGTCAATTTAAAAGTGGACAAGTAATAAGGGACAGAGGGAGTAGTATTTTGTTATCATAAGTTTACGTGTAATTATACACCTATTCTATTAAAGAGTTCATTTGTGATTCTTTCCTAATAACTTGTAAAGGTCTTATTTAAAAGTATATGTTATCGATGCTGATAAAATTAGTCAAGTGAACTTTTAGATCTGTGATTTCTTTGTACCATAAATGACAATCACAAAAGGCCAATACTTTTTGTAGAAGTTGATAAGATCTTTTAATACCTACCAACTTACTGATTAGTAAGTATGAAAAATTGACATACCAACAACTAAACTTCCTTCTATAATGAATTGATCTTCACTCTCAGAAAGAAAAGACTATATATATCAACATCTTTTTTTTGATGACCATGGTGTTGGGCCAGCTTTCACGCACCTCGACTAATTCCACGGATAGCTGCCACCTCACACCAGCGACCTTAAGAGTTCTCAATCACTTCATTGACCACTAGGCGACACACTTGGGTGCATATCAACAATTTTTCCTTACACCAATTCTCATATCTCTGCCCTCTAATCCAAGTTCAAATATTACAAATTCATCCTTCTACTCCACTGCTGCTGCCGCTGCCGCATCGGTAAAAAGGATCACCCGGTCCAGTCGAAAAGTTCAGAAATATTAGTAAACGAAGTAAGAAATTTGTAAACACATGCTAAATGCCAACATCCTTTTGGGGGGGGGGGGGGGGGGGCA
>JAJONR010003356.1:0-58453 GCA_029582245.1 Solanum etuberosum | reverse complement strand
TTATTATTATTATTATTATTATTATTATTAATGATATAAAACAAAATATTTTTGATGATATTTTAAAATTAATTTTTTTTTATGTAAGATAGAAGATGGAATAACTAAAATATGAAATTTACGTAATACGAAATATATTTACGTAATACGAAATATTCCTTTTTAATTAACACTAAATTAGATCAATGATGAAACATACATTTTAATTAATGGAAAAATTTCACATATAGCCACAAAAATCAACTTAATTAGGCTCCTTAGCTATAGTTTAAATGGCTATGGGCCAATGTATTTGTATACTTCATGATTGTGTGGTATTTTATACCAAACAAAATTCAATTTTTTAAAAAGATAATGACGGTAATTTCGATCAGTTGGTAAAGGTAAGTAATCCCTTAATTCATGGATTAGTATCTCTTTAGACTTTCATATCAAATATAACTTTCCTTCCTTCCGTAGATGTATAAATTGATTTGTTTCAATTGATTTTTATTTGTTATTGTATAAATTATTATTGATTGATTCAATTCATTGATTACGGTAGTTTCTGTGGAATTGATGTTTGTATAAATTAACTATTTCCGTCCGTAATTGTATAAATATATTCTTCAAAGGTGGTTTGTATTGGTATATTTTGTATATGTATAATTCTATTTTATTTTTGGTGGAATCAATTTTTGTATATGTATAATTGATCGATGACTGTAGTTTATATGGAATTAGTGTTTGTATAAATTAGTTATTTACATTTGTAATTGTATAAAATGAGAAGTGACAACTGATTTATATTTGTATATATTTTGTATATATATAATTCACATAATTCTATTTTTTTTTGTGGAATTAGTATTTATATATGTATAATTGATTGATAACTATTTTTTCTGTGAAATTATTGTTTGTATCAATGAGCTATTTTCGTTTGTAATTGTATAAAAGGAGTAGTGACAATTGATTTGTATTTAAATTTTTGTATATGTATAATTCACAACTGATTTGTACTTATATATTTGTTGTAATATCTTTCATAGCTATTTTGGATGTTTCTTCATTCATAATTTTAATTGTATCTAACAATAAATCTGAAAAATCATACGAAATAGCAGTCATATACAATACAAATAAAAAAATAAGAATGGAACCGTCTAAAAAAAAAAGAAACTTAAACCACATAAGAGTTGCCCTGAAAATCAGGAAGCACGATTTGAGAGAGAAGAATTGAAATTCCAATTTTGAAATCAATTTATGTTAAGGAATTAAAGGAGAAAATAAGGTAAAGGATTATAAAGAAAGAGAAGGAGTCATTTCTATATATGAAAAGGGACAACATACACGCTTATACAAATAGAAAAAGTCGGCAACGTGATTGTAATCGAAACTTGGTGGCGAATGGTATTTAAAAAAAACTATTGCTATAATGACTAATTAACTTGTATAAATTTGCTTAACCACATAACTTTTCCTTTAATTAATGAGAACACATTAAAAAAGGAGAGGATTAAATTAGGCCCCACCAAAAAGCTATAAATGAGTAAATTGACTGAACTAATAACTAAGAAATAAAAAGTGTTGTGGCCCAGGTTCGAACCTACAACCTTTCCCATGGCATGAGCTGTTGTAACCAGCACGCGAAGCAGCCGTATTTGAGGAGATGCACACATGTTGATGACCAACTGTGTGCTTCTAGCCTCTTATACTTATACTATATAGAAATACTATAGATTAAATAAAAAATGTAATATAACATGAAAGACACATTAATAGCGGTAGTACCTTGCCAACTTGCACGAACTTTAATTGTTCTATCATATACCTATATCATATTATATAAGGAAAATTATATATAATAGCAAATTATTAATTCAAATTAAATGTTATAACCACAGTTTGATTTAATTGTAACCCGTAGCAAACTGTTGTCATTCGCCTCTCTTCCTGAAATTCTCGCTCGCCACTCTCCCTCTCTCGCTCGACAATCTCTCCCTCGCCTCTCTTACTTTATATAAACACAAAGGTATAAAATGCGTTTGTGTTTGTATAAAGCGAGAAAAAAGTGTATATACAAATACAAATACATATATTTTCGTTCTATACACTTATAATTATACAAATACAGATCTTCCCCTGCCAGTTCTCTTTTGTCTCTCTCTCTTTCTCACTTTATACAAACACAGATTATACAAATTCTAATGTATAATTTGTGTTGTATAAAGAGAGAGAGAGAGATTTGATATACAAATGTTTTATTTCGATTCAATTGTATACAAATTCAAATTTTATGCAAATATACAAACACATAAAATTGAATTGAGAGACTGCCAGCGATTTATACAAACGAGAGGCTGTCAGCGCTTTATACAAATGAGAGACTGCCAGCGATTTTATATAAATCTGATGCCCCCAGCGATTTATACAATCTGATGCTCCATAACAAACATAAAGTTTGCTATGAAGCGCAATTATGCAAACTATAACTATAACATATAAATATGATTTTTATATTTGCTAAATGTGAAAGTTGCTCTATTATATATATACCAAGAAACTATATTGCCCTGGTTTTAACAGTATCAAATCTTGTTGCAGCTTTAAGATGTAAAATATGAATTCTTCCTTCCCAAATTTTGTTTTCTAAATTTCACTTGGAGTCATTTAATTTTGAGTTGATTGCATAATCTTTTATTATTATTATTATTATTATTATATAAAAGTTGTCAAATTTTAAAGTTTATCACATAAAATTAATTTTCTATTTTTTTTTACATAAAAGCCAAGTCATCAAACTTTAAAATTTATTATTCAAAATATATTTTTCTATTTTTAGTCCCATAAAAATCATCAAACCATCGTCAAGTTAACTAAAAAGTAAATTTCACTTGAATTTTATATATTTTGTACCAAAAATATAATACGACTCTCCACAATAGGTTAATTACATCTGGGGTATTTATAAATTTCCTAAATATTTTGCTTCATAACACTTATCTTTTTTGTAGTTTATGATATTATATTTACTTTCCTTATTTGATTTAAAATTTACTTTTTTTTTAGCTCAGTATCATTAATGCAAGAGAGTGTGATTTAACTATTTTGAACTTACTAATATACCCATTTGTGTAGCGAATTTCATAAAACTCTTTTTAATTAGCAAAAGATTAATGTTGGAAAAAGAAAATCTAATGAAACCTTCCCCTAAGATCACCATCACATATTTTAAAATTCTAGAATCAAATTTCTAAATTAGGGGAGTAATTTACTTATCTTTATCGATGATAACGATGGAAAACAGATGAAATTTTCCCTAGGTCGCTCCTGCTCTTCCCCAAAACGCAATTGTCAAATAATGAGTGGTACTTTTTAGAATTGTTCGGTATTAACTGCGACTAACCCTGCTATAATGGTCCAATTCCGCTATAGCAGTGCCACCGTATCAGGATCTTCCGCTATAGCGGGAATTAAATCCACCGCTATAATGGTGTGTCATCCGCTATAGCAGCTTGTACAGGATAGAGACTAGGAAATCCTCCAAAATTAGCCTATTTCGCGACACACTTTTGAACCTTGACGTTTCAAACCAACCCCTTCACGCCAAGTTCGATAACGGGAGTTATATTTGCCCAAATTCACTTCCGAAAAGTCCTAAGGACTCCTTAACACTGTAGCAACAAGGAAATTATACTTTACTTAGATGTTTCCCCCAATTCTTTCCTCGAACTTCGCTAGACCTTATCTCTCTCAGATTTCATTTGAGTCTAGCCTAGCCTGAAATTTTCAACTCTTAAAATCAAAAGCTTTCTCACCCATTTTCTATTGCTACTAGCTCATCCATAATGACGAGGAAGGTCGTTACAATACCCAAAATCTCACTGACACACCTAAACTTAACTAGGGTCATGTTACTTCTCTAAACGATTTTAAAATAGAATAAATACACCATAAATGTTGGCGTGACATAAAGAGTGTGCACTCTCTCTTGAAGCCAAGTGAATAACGAAAAAATTAGACACATGCCCTTTTTAAATCGGTCATTTTATAATTATTTAGCACGCATAATTATTAACATTAAAATGTATATATATTTAATTATGTTCATTTCTTTCTTTGTAAAATATTTATTTTCTCGTCACTTTAAAAAAAATCATTAATTTCTTATCTTTTCAGTTTTTAATTAATTTTTAAAAACTTACATGTATTTTTAAAAAAATGTCCTTTAATTTTTAACATTTTAATATTTTAGTGTTTTATTTATTTAATTTTCTTCACTTATTTTGATATTCGTCCAAAATGAACTTATTGTAAATACAAGACATTTAGAATTAAATTTGAAATCAAATCAAAGGAAAGACAAATAAAATAAATAGAATAAGTAAATCAATAAAATAAAAGTTTAAATACAAGGATTTTTTCTTAATTTTTTTTACGTGTATTAATCTAATTTAAAGTAAATAAAATAAGTAGATATTTTTTAAAAAAAAACTTAATTTTTTCAAAAAATAATAATATATTTACACACGCGGCGGCGCGTGTTATGCAACACAACCAACTTATCTGGTTGAAGGTGTCACATCAGTATAAAAGATGCACGAAAATACAGAAAAAATAAGTTTGGGGGAAACATGATTCTAGTTAAGTTAAGGTGTGTAGCTGAGATTTCGGTCATAGTTTAGGGTAGGGGTGCTTATTGGACGAATATAGTGGATACATATGCTTAACAGTTTAGCCCATCGGATATCATTTTTTAAATATACTAACCCGCTAGTCAACCAATAAGCTATCAGTTGACTTGGTATCAGATTAGTAATTATCGAACGACGTATTGGCTCAATCATTTCATGATCCTTTCTATCACTTTCACTCACCAATATATCAATTTCCCATCTAAAAGAACAATCTAACTCTACTTAAGCCAGTAATTCTGTAATTGTAAATCACAAAGAGAAATATATGAAAGTCTAAATTTTGAGGATACATTCAGAGAAACTTTTGTTTAACAAATATACTTACGGTAAAAATATAACTATGATAATTTTTAACGTCTTAACGGTCTACCCAATAAGAAGAAATAGTAATCCACTCCCACATTAATAAACTGTTCACTATAAAAAAAAAATTATCCATTCACCAACTGTTAATTCAATAATTCAATACTAATAAGTTAATTTTGTGATTGACTTATCAGTTGTTATTCGATTTTGAATAGCTCTAATTTAGGAGTACTTATACCCTAACTCTTAAAAATACCAAGAATAAAATAGATATTACATTTGATAAAGAGAGAAAATATCTATTGTTCCAAGTTGAGGGGAGTTTGACTTTTAGAAAAAAGGTGAAGGGTTTAAATGATTTTCATCCAAAGATTAGCATGGATATTTAATTAACAAATCGTGACAGCTATAGTCCATATATTTGCTTCCATAAAAAGAAAATTTTCTATCCATTAATGAGAATCTATCTAATAAGAATCCAAAATGATTGTTTCCACTTTTTCCATATTAAATTTAACTCACACATGTCCTATCATTCCTGTAATCACGCTTGAGCTTTCAATTAACACCCAAAATCTATTTCCTCTCTCAATAATATGATTTCCTTGGAAATTATGACATATTTCATATTTTATCATATAAAACATTAATATAATATAATATAATATATTGTGAATTTAACTCAGAATAATTAATTATACAAATACAATAATGATATATATGCATGTGTTTATTATGCACTTTATTTAAAAAATATTCTCGATTTATATACTGAACAAATAAAGATGCATAAGATATATATCAGTATACAATAATTATCGATGAAATAATTCTAGTATACCACAAATTAATTAGAAATATTTAATTATGCAGAAGATATATTAATTGTATAATGTATATGAGTTTTCGATGAAATAGACAAATTCTAATTAGTAGGGTATCCTAATTAATCCTATATCATTTTTTATAATTCTCCCCGTTATGTTGCAATAACACGTCTTTGCCACAAATTGAAAAATCTTGGTGCGATGAAATAAGAAAGAAGGATAACAATGGATTCACGAAGAAAATTTCTTAGGGCTTCAACGAATTAGATGAAAATTGTGGGAAAATAATAGAAGCAAAGACGTAATGAACTTAATTGAGGAGAGCGGTGGGAAAATAATATATGATTAATTAGGACACTCAATATTGATTACGAATATAAATGAAATTCTATTTTACCTCTTTGATGACTAATCAACTAATCAAAGGGCCCGTTTGGCCATGCGATATGAAGTCATAATATGAAATTAAAGTTTTGTTTGGACATATAATATGAATTTTTTGTGTTGTATATTTTCCCATAAACATAAGAATCTCATAAGTTGTAAGACTATTAAAATAGCCCCGATTGTTTATTCAATCTTACCAAATAAACAAAAATTTATAAAATCGCATAATAAATTGTTACAAAGTTATTTGTTTTCCACTTAAGTAACTGTTTCATCTAACTTTAATTCAATAAAAAAAATTGAACATAAATTGTAGTGTACTAGTCTTTAATATAATCCTCCCACATGGCACGAACAATCTCCTCATGTTGAACTTGCATTTCTCGATCATATGACAGAGAAGACGAACCAACATGGTTACTTTGAGCCATTTGTTGGTCAATATCATCCACAACTATATTTTCATGCTCATAGACCATAAATATTTCATCACTCCTTCGGTATTCTCGCAAATAATTATGTAATACTGCAGAAGTTATGACAATTTTCACTTGTGTGTCAGTATCATAATGGTTCATGCCTTGTTTAATTTGGGTGCAATTACACATTTTCAGTGCATTAATTTCGTGCTAAAATCAAACATATTTGAAGTAGTTATTATCACACATACATAACCAATTTTGTCCTTTTTCATATTAGATTACTTTTAACATTTTCATATGTAGCCGAAAGAGAAGTTTTTTATTATTATTATTATGAAAAACCAAAAAAATATTACTCCCTCCGTTCTCTTATATATATTCACCAAATCAATTCCTACTTTATCATTTATATTCACCAAATTTAAAGTAATAATAAATTTTATGTTGATGAGAATAATAAGTTTTAAAAAGTAATGATATGATTATAAATTTTATTTACATATGAAATAAACGGTTAGTAATTATAAATGTGAGGTTGTTTTAACAAAATATAAACTTGTGGGTCAATTTTGTATTTAAAAAATCTCAAATCATGATATGGAATTCTCAAATCATGATTTTTAGAGAATATGAGATTTCATCTCATGATATGAAATCATGAGATGGAATCAGCATGAAATCGCATGTCCAAACGCTGAATTCATCTCACGATTTCATATCATAATATAGTATCGCAGATCAAACGCATACTAAAATTATCGTTCGATGACCACAAGTTGAGATAAGAAGATGAAATGTCGATTGTTCAATATTGAGAGAGAGAATTTATTTTTTAAGTAAAGTCAAATAATAAATATTTTTTACCCATTAGGATTACATTTTTAATATTTGTACTTTTAAATTTTGTTATATTTGTAATTGAATATATTGTTCTTGTAATAATTAAAAAGTTTAGTTATTCTTTTGTATATAATTCCTAGTTAGTGTTCTATAATGTTGTAACAACCCCTTCCAATCATTATGTGGAAGGTCAATGGTGAAAGAATTGGTCCATAACACTTTTTTATAGTGACTTAAGAATTCTAGGCTAGATTAGTGTCAGACGAAATCTAAGTGAAGCAGGGTCTTAGGCAAATCAAGAATGGATGAGATGGTATGTCTAAGCTTAGATTGTGTTTTCTAGTGGCTGAGACATTAAGGAGTTCATAGGGCCTTTCAGAATTGAATTCGGGCAAATTAAACTCCCGAAATCAAACTTTACGTGAAAATGTTAGTTTAGAGTGTCAAGATTCGAAGGTGTTGTGAAATGGGGGTTTGGTGGAGGATTTGTGAGTCTCTATCTCCGTGCAAACCTTTATAAAGGGTGTCACACTGCTATAGCGGGATGGATTAATTCCCGCTACCGCTATGGTGACGCTGCTATAGCAGGTCGGACCGTTATATCGAGGTTAGTCGGATTTTGTGCAGAAAAGTCTCAAAAATTTGTCATTTTCTGTAACTTTGTTCTTGAAATCGGGAAGGGTGATTTAAGGCAGTTTTCTTCGGTTTTTCCACCAAACTCTTCGATAATGGTAAGTTAATTACTTCCCCAACTTGCATTTTGATTCTTAATTCTTAGAATCTTGGTTGTTAATTTTGTGGAAGGGTTTTAACTTGAATTAATGGTGGAAAAGACCCTTCTTGGGTTAATGATCATTGTAATAGCTTGGAATTTAGGATTTGGTTGTAATCCTTGTATTGATAGTCCATTATTGATTGATTATAGTGTTTTTTTTAATTATTGTTTAGACCAAGAACAAGTTGAAATTCATAACAAGGGGAAAGCTCTAGTTCTTTAGAGTTTTCAGGACTTGATTCGAGATAGGTGATGATTGTTGTTTTCCCATTCATGTTATATGTGCTTGTTAAATACATCTTAGTAATGCATATATATATATATATATACACACACATATATATGATTAGGGAAATTGGAAAGACATAATGTGAAATGAAAAACGTTTCGCATGCAATGAATGTGTTACATATTGTACATGTGTTTTCGTTATAAATTGTGGTTATGATTGTGTTGTGTGTGATGATTGAGATTAGGTGCCACGCCGATACGTATTATTGTTGGAACAGTTATCACACCAGGACACTAACATTTGAAACGAGTACTACGCCGGTACAATGGGAATGAGTACCATGTTGGTACAGTAACAATGGGAATGGATACCACATCGGTACACTAACTATGGAAACGAATACCATGTCGGCACACTAACAATTTGTATGTGTGAGTTCCATGAGAGAGAACCGGACTAGCTTGTTGTATTGTGATAATTCATGATGTTTATGCATATCTATTCAGTTTAAGGACTGAGAGTCCAGGCTGCGATGTACTTATGTTTGTAATTGTGTACTATCTGCTTACTGAGTAGTGATTGCCTGCTCATATTTCATTTAGTTGAACTAGCTGATGATCCAGTACATTGTGGTTATGTATTAATACTGCACTTTCTCTTTCTTTGTTGAGTACATGACATATTTCGACGGGTGTTTCAAGACCTCAATTGTGAGACACGGGATATCTAAATTCAAGGGTGAGCTAATTCTTCTGGGCTACCATGAATTCTTCTCTATCTTGCTGTCCATCTTTTCGGACACATACCATTTAGACTTTAGGCTTATATTTTCTTGTTGAGGTTGCATCCCCTTATTTTAGACTTGTTAGAGTTTTGGTACAACGATTTTCAGGTTCTAGGAAATTTATTCCACATTTGTTTTGATGAATTATCGAATTTATGGAAACTCGGTCTTTAAAATGCTAAAGCAATTTTTTTTCTTAATATTTACTATAATAACTTGCTTTTTTAATGATTGATGAGTTGAATTGGAATTGATAGTTGATTCTTCTATGCGAAAGATTAGTTTGGGTGTTATTCACGGCGGGTTAGGATCGCTACTTTGCGGTCCATCGATTGATCTCAAATCCTTTGACATTCCTTTGCATCTTCTAGAAGTACATGTTTTTTATTCTCAGAAGGGCATCTTCTCTGGAAAGCACGAGTCAGTACTAAATACTAATCAATGTAAAGAACACATAAACAATTCACAAACAACTGTTAGAGATGTTATAATGGTTGACTATCTAGAGTTTAATTTTCTACCAAAACTACAAACAATAGTGGGAGGTTGAGGCATAATAGGTTTTGAAACTCCTTTTAGGTTCAATTGTTATGTTCCATCTCTATTGGATCCTCTTTACTTTTCTGTTCGTTTTCCAGATTCCAATATTAGTTTTGTTAAGTCATCATTGCTTCTTACTTCCCAATTACTAAAAATATGTAAGCATTAACCATAGAGTGTAAGAAGGTTTAGTTCATATATTAACAAAAAAGTTGAGCATCAGCAAACTATATATATATGTTGATTCTGGATCCTAAATTCTTCTATGAAAATAAAATGAATATTTTTGCTCACTTGTTGTTTTGCATGTGCGCGTCCAGTAGTAGAGCCACATATACTTGAGGGGTGTCAACTGACACCTTTTCGTCAAAAAACTTGTATTGTGTAGTTAGATAAAAATTACCACTTCTTGATTTCTATGCGATTTAACTTTTTTTATATTTTGATGCTCGTTAATTAAAATTCTAGCTCTGCTACCGTGCACAACCATGTGAGAGATTAATCTAGACACAAAGTTACTTTGTGAGTAGACATTCCACATTGTGCAAAGAAGGATTTTGAAAATCTTGAGCAGCCTATAAGGTAAAGACTAGAACTAACATCCAACCTATATCAATATATCTGTTGCAAGGATGAGACAAAATTAGAGGCCAAAAGTTGGATAGTGGATGTAAATTGAAACCACCTTTTTTGTGCTCACTAGGCCCTCTTTAACATCTGTCCTAATGCACCTATTTCACTTTTGAATGCTCCCATGGTGTAATACATTTTTGGAGAGCCAAAGAATCATATCAACAACAATAACATAATAGTGAAATTCCACAAGTGAGGTTTAAGGAGTGTAGAATATAGGCAGATCTTATCATTACTTGTGGAGGTAAAGATGTTATTTCCGAAAAACCATCGGTTCAAATGCAACTATTTCAGATATCCCTTTTTAATTTTATCAAACGCACTTAAATCGGAATGTATTGAAGATTCATTAATAGAAAGTTTAAGCATCTTATGATTGATGCAATAAAAGGAGCCAAAGATAAGATGTCACTGTGTGATCAGAAGGCCAGGAGTTCAAATTGCAATGACAATCTCTTGCGAAAATGTAAGTTAAAGCTAAGTACAATAAATTCAATAGTTTGTACTTTCTAGAAACATGCATACAACAAGAGTTTAGTATACCCAGCTGATCATTAGGATTATAGGCAGACTAGAGAATTCTAATTTTGTAAAACAAGGTGATTGTAACTTTCAATTTGATTGCAATTTCAACCGTTGGGGAGTAATAAATGTGTAATTTTGTCTTCTATAAAAGTATAAAGTAAAAAGGAAACATGATGTGCGTTTCATTGACCTGGCTTTCCACTGATAGAGATATAAGTAGGATACCATGTTGATAACAATGATATATTAATCATAGGCGTAGTATATAAATCAATATCTTAACTTTGCTTCAATTGATAGCTACTCCAATTTTAAAAATGCACGTATGAACACCTCAACTCGTCTTCAATATGTCAGTTGAACACCTCAATTTCTAAAATGATTATCTAGAATATACCTTCAAAATTTATATGACATATCAGTATCGGGTATTCTCGAGACATAATGAGGATAAATTGAATTGTCTAGATGTGCACTCTCAAAAATTAAAAATACCAAATTTAACTATCTGTTATGTATAATGCCAAAATTATAATTGACAAGCAAAAAGCTACAAGATAGTATACTGCAGGGTAGCTTAGCACAAAAATATAATCTAATAAAACAATTTTGAGAGCTGTCAACTTCTAAACTATACTTGACATCAGTGAAATCTAAAAGAAATGATTGTCATTAGAGAGGAAAAGTTAGTGTAATTAGTGGTTAATGAGGTGCCCCACAGATTAAGGAAAAAGGAGGAGACAAGGAATATTGTAATTAAATGCCATTATGCAATCTTAGTATAATGGAAATATCACTTATAATCAATAATAATACTAATAGTAATTAATCACCATGAACAATTGATGACTAGCTAATTAAGGCAAATCATAGTGGAATCATGTTTAATTGATGGGATGTAACTAAAATTATTAATTAATCCCTTTGCTAATTTACTTTAACATAAAGCCACGGTAGAGAACGAAACTATAAATCAACATAGAAAGTGTAGAGATTTGTTGATTAAGACTTGAGTCAAGTCTAAATCTGTTTGCTTAAAGAATAGGTCAATAAGAAAATAATTGAATTGATTTAATTGTATGGTGACAACGATATCGGCTAATTCTCAGATGTTAACCAATATTTATTTTGAATTCAATAATTTTTTTGTAAAAATATTTAAACATACTTATTTTGTTATGTTAATAATTATGAGAATGAAAAAAGGGAAATGGTAAAGTATTTAAGAAAAGATGATTGTCCATATATGATGTTACTACATCAAAATTAGCGGCAATTAATTAATGGCAGTAACTTAATTGCCGCTAAATTGTATTTTTAAGAGGCAATTATACTTTTTGTAAATGTTCCTAAAGCCTATAACGATATTGGATCCAATGACAATTAACTAATATGGATAAAATCTTTAACGCTCTTTATGAATATGCATATTTATTGCTGCTAAAAGTTATTTTTATTATAGTGTGTGAGCATTAGAGTATTGAGAGATCCTTCCCTAAGAATGAGAGGACCGGAAATAATGCACCTCTAGTGTACCAATATTGTTGCCCATGGTAAATGGTGGGTTGTCGAATACGAAGTGGATAATTATTAAAAGCATCTAATACTCTAAGAGGTCGTTTGGCGTAAAGGATAAGACAAAATAATCATGAGATTGAATTATAATGTCACTTAATTTATTGTTTGGTTGACAAGTTCGGAATAATTTATCTTGAAATTAATAATTAGTATCGGGATAAGTCTTATCTCGAGATAAAATAGATAAATAACAAAAATATCCCTTTAAACACTTTTTAAGTATCACTTTTCACATTCATAAAAGGTATTTTGTAAATAAACAACTTGTTCTTGAAATTTATGGAATACATATTATTTTGAACACAACAAACTAAACACTTAATAAGAAATAATCTCAATATAACTAGGGTCATCATAATTTGTATTCAAACCATAGCACTGTGGCCAAACTTTAGAGAATATAAAAACATAGCACTTTGATTAATCTTTTTAGGTGTATATTCTCATTCTACAAACAAATAAAATATGATGGATGGTGGAAGACACCTTTCTTGTTTTCTTCCATTAAGTACATTTTTGTTTATCGTCACGATGTCGTAATGTTTTAGTCATAATATCTACCTACTGCTATTCTTTTTTTAGTCTCTTTTATGAAGATTAACTGAATCTCCAAATCAGTAATTAATAGAATTAAATCTTATCCATCATGGTAATCTTGTCTAATCAATCAAGAAAAGCACTTGGCAATTTTACCTATTATTCAAATGAATTAATGGTTTCTTTTCAATGTCATTGAATACTTAAAAACAAAAGGACTAAAAATACCCCATTATTGTGAATAGGTAAGACTTATAAACAGTGAAATATAGTCATTTCTGATTGAAACGATAGGTTTTTGATAGTCCTACTTCCACCTTTAATTCCACAAAAACCAAATCAGTCTTTCATACCTTTGTTTTTTACTTGGACTTTCTAATAATTACTTGTAACTAACAAGATGAGTCATTCGATTACATGTCATACACACATGTATATGTCTGCATTTGTGTGGACTAATCAGGACTAGCAAATTTAGCGTTCCCTAATAAAAACAACTCTTGTTGGCAAAGAAAAAAAAAGAGACATTATTGGCAAAAGTGATGGAGCCAAGTTATGACTAGAGATTGGAATTCAAACAAGACCCTATCAACATTCAAAGGTGCTAGCTGAAAGAATGTCTTTTGTGCAAGGTCTTAATCCTTTGAATGGTAACAACATCTAGCATACGGTTTGAAATTGATTTTAAAAAAACATACTTCAACATATAAAGATCACTGAACAACTGTACAATCTTGTTAAGTGGAACACACTAATTAATAACACATGAAAAAGAAGAAGAACGGATTCAAGTTGAATCCATCTCTCCTATGATTTTTTTACACAATAGACTTGTCCGCAGTTAAACGAATTACACGAAACTTGATTTTCGAATACAATCTTACAGCTGAGCCCACTTGGGGATCTTCTGTTCTACAATTTGCTTTCAAAAGAATTGACATTTCACCTAAAAAACAATTTAGAAGAGATGATTGATTCCAATGATAATACTAAAGTTTTTCCAGTTGTGCCACTTGCTAGAGATGGTCCATTTTATTGAGATTTTAACCAGTTGATGATCAGATCACTGTCACATTCATTTTGTGGAGAAAAGGGAAAAGTATTGTGTGAAAAAGTTGAACATTAATGGTTAAGTCTCTTTTTGTTGTGATATATCAACATTCATTTTTGTGATACACAATACAGGGTTGCAAAAATATATACATAGAAATCCGTCTAGGTTCAAGACCTTTCATTTCTTTGATACACACGACTTTGTCACAAAGTCGAACATTTCTAGGGATTGATGTAGGATAAGGTTGCTAGACCAGATCAACTAAATCATCTTTTATACAACATATATGTTACATACATGCAATTTCAGTCACAGTATGCCTTCTGTTCTGCCTCACAGAACTTGCGACTTTTTCCCAATGTAACTGATTTTTTCCAGCCAACGGTGGAAACTAATCTGTATGCAATCTTTCCTACATGATCTAATCAATTCAATTAGGCAATCTATTTTCTTTATTCATATCTTTGACACCACGAAAAAGTCATTGCTCAATGGATCTCTCTTGTTTCTATTTAGTCCCCTTCGTTCCAGAAGCAATTTCTACTTCTAAATTTCTTTCCTCTTTTGCAGAAGATAACACTTGAACGAATGCTTCCCACGATCTAATCCCAGGGACAACGTTCTTGGTGACCATTATGCTTAACAATTCCATCACCTCAGAGAACGAACCCTTCTTGCACAAAAGACCGATCAATCCATCAAATGTAATAGACTGAGGAACAAACCCCATATCAACCATCCCATGTAACAGATTATACGCTTCGTCAACTTCACCATTTCTAATCATGCAGTTAATTACAATGCCATAAATATGTGAACTGAGTTGTAAACCCTTCGATTTCATCTGCCCAAAAACTTCTTTTGCAGACGACAACATCCCACTCTTACACAAACCATTCAATATGGTGTGGTAAGTGTTCATTTCAGGTTTACACCCCAAATCCTCCATACAACCAAGCATTCTTAATGCCTCGACCATTTTATACTGCTTACACAAGCCATTGATATACACATTATAGGTAACGATATCGGGATTTAAACCTAATACAAGCAATTCATCAAACAGTTCATCTGCATTCGAATACTCCCCTTCGAAAATCAATCCATTCAAAACCAAATTATAACATACAGTATCAGGCACCATTCCATTCATTTTCATCTTATCCAACACCTCCAAAGCATCCATCCCTTTACCATTTTTCACATAAAACCTGATCACATTGCACAAATCCACCCTTTTTGGACTATATCCTAACTTCATCATTTCTTCCAAAACACCCCAAATCTCAACCCCATCACAATCTTTTGGTTCAGGCATTGTAGATAAAATCAAAGAACAAATATTTGCATCAAGATTGAACCCACTATCCACCATTAATTTCAACAAATCAACGGCATTATTCGCTTTTCCAATCCTACAAAGAGCTCTAATCAAAATCTTAAAAGTTGATTCTTCAACCCAAATGTTCAATAACTGACTCTTAACCAATACTTGAAGCACAATTCTGAGATCATAATTGTTCTTACAGAGTACCCAAATCAAACAATTCAAAGACTTCACACTTGGGTTACATCTAAAAGCTGGCATAGTGAAAAACATCTCATATGCCAAATGGGTCATGTTAGAATGCCCATAAAACTTAATCAAATAAGTGAATATGTATTCGGGTGTCTCGAAATTTTCAACTCTACCAATATGATCAAGAATTAGAGGGATTTCATCCCATGTTAACGGGTTCTGGGTAACTGTTTTAAGGATAAAATAGTACGCATTTGGAGTTCGATTGCATTCGTAGGTAGAGAAGGATTCGATAAGAATTGATAGAAGATGAGTTTTAGGAGATCTGTTAGCTGTTGATTCTACCAATTTTTGCATAGCTAATTGATGGGTTAAGGTTTCTTCTTGCCATTTGGTTTTGTAAGGTGAAAGTGGCCATTTTCTACGTTTACGAAGAAAGTAATTGTCCATAGAGCTTCTAGCTGAATATGAATGTGAAGAAGAGTGTAGTTTCAAGTGAAGTGGTATAAATCGCCTGAACAGAGACATTTCTTCACCAGAGCTGACGATAGACGTCAAGTTTCAGGTAATTGCAGAAATCAAAGATGGTTCTGGACTTCATTGGAGTTTGGGCGATAAAGGAGGCCCATAGCCTACGCCCAAGGGGTTCTCGGCTATTTGGATTGAATATGAAAATTTCTATTTGAATTTATGATTTCTCGATTTAAGAAGAGAAAATTACGCGGTTAAGCAAACATACACTAGTTAATTATTTAACATAGTTATGATTTGCATTAATTACAATTCGAAACTTATATCTAGCTATAATTACACTCCTCTCTCTCTCGCATCTCTCGCCTCTCTCTGGAATCTCGGTCACCTCTCTCCACCTTTTCCATCATTTCTATCCCTCGCCTCTCTCCTTTCCCTGTCCATTCTCTCTCTCGATTCTCTTATGTCAATCTCTCTCTCACTTTATACAAACGCAAATTATGCAAACACAAATGTATAAATTGTGTTTGTGTTTGTATAAAGTGAGAGAGACTGGATATACAAATACAAATATATATATATCTCCGCCCTATACACTTATAATTATACAAATACAAATCTTTCTCTGCCCAGTTCTCTTTTTCCTTTCTCTCTCTCTCGCTTTATACAAACACAAATTATACAAATGCAATGTATAATTTGTGTTTGTATAAAGCGAGAAAGAGATTGGATATACAAATACAAATGTTTTAACTCAATTCAATTGTATACGAATTCAAATTGTATACATATATACAAATACAATCATCGATACATATACATAGTAGTTACATATATACAATTATCTAACCGATATACATATACAATTCACCTCTCTCCACTCTCGCTCGCTTCTCTCCTTCCTCTCCAAATCTCGCTAGGCACTCTCCTCCCTATAACATGTAGCTATGAATCATAATTAGCAAACTATAGCTACGGAGCATAATTAAGCTATTTTTGAGTGACTATATGCGAAAATTCTTCATTTAAGAATTTAAAATGGATAACTTATAGAAATATCACTAGTTTAGTAGTTAATTATTTAAATATACGCTAGTTTGAAATTTTACGAATCTTACTAAATTTTCGTGTGTCCAAGTATGCCTCATGTCTGGATACATGTATATCGGGATATATGGTGTCAAAGTGTAATTTGTTCTAGATACATTGTATCTAAATGTATTTGCATATATCTGAGATATATAGACAAATCTCGCTTGTCTCCCTTCCATCTCACTCACGTATCTGATATCTCATAAACATACGAATCACATCAGATACATATATATAGTGTGTATTCAGTGTGATTAGTATACCAATACAAATATATAACCATATTAGTAAGTGAATACAAATAAATATATTTCAATTTATTAAGTAAATATGAATCAATGTATATCAATATGTATATGTCACTTCCCTAAGAAAGAATATCCTAATGGAGAGCTTTAAGAGATAAAGTTTCTATTGATGTAAGAATCAGCAAAATGAGGATTAATTTAATATTGAAGTGTATTTGTTGCAACTTGCAAGAATGCAAATCAAGAGAGTGTTGAGCATCTTTTATATTGGGGTGAGTTTGTTAGTGGTTTATGGAAAATTATATGTGGGGCTCTTGGAGTTTCGTGTAATAACTCTATGTATAGATAACTGTTGATCAATATCTGAAAGAACAAAACACTAGATTCTATCAAGGCTCTATTCTACAGATGTCTTCCTATCTTTACTTCTTGAGAGATATGGAGAACAAGGTGTGCTCGTAAATATGGAAAATAATAATTTCTTTGAGTAGAACCATGACTTTAATGGCATAGATGAGCCAAACTTTTAACGGATAACATAAATGAGCATTTTCTCAAAGTTCGATGATATATTTGAGCCCTTTTCCCTTTAATAAAATATGATATGATGATAATTGGTGAAAATAAAAAATAATAACGCATACCAAACTCATACCAAATATTCCGAATGATTTTTCAATCAATAAATATCACTATCAACAATGAAAAACAAACTTTTAACCCTCAAAACAACATGAACCACAAAACATTTTTAATTTGCAACCCTAATCGAAGAAGTTTTCAAATATAAAATAGAACAATACTTTTCATAAAAAAACCAAATACTGTATCTAGTAGATTTTAAAAGGAAATCTACATAGTGTGGCTATCAGTAAAGAAATGACTACTCCAACTTTAAACTATTGGATTTGTAATATACCTTAGATCGACCCACCATTTTCACTTTCATTTTCAAAAAATCCCAACTCTTTCATTATTTCAAGAGTCACCCAAGATTCGAACTCCAACAACTCTTCAAATTTCAGAAACAATATAATCAAATTATTGTGTGTTTTTTTTTTGGTCCAAAGCACTATATATGAAGCAACTTAATCCAGCCATCTTCAAATTTTTGACCTATCCCACTTAGATTTTCAAGTGTCTTAACTCCATTCACAATAAAAAAACACACATGTGTTTTGGAGAGAGAAGCAAAACAAAACAGCAAAATTAAAGAGCAAACTACATAAATCCTCTTAGTTTAGGTCCTAGTTACTAGGGAGAGTTGGCAAAATAGCCACTCTCAAGACTTAATGTGAGATTAAGTCACAAGTCTTGAAAAATTAGTGGTATAGCCACTAATTATGACATCATTCATGTGCCTTACTTGGGACTAAGGCTGGGCACCGGACCGGAATGAGACCACCGGACCGGAATGAATCGGTACCGGATCAGAACGGTTTGACCAGGTTGTTGACCGGTACTGGGATGAAACTGGACCGGAATTACCGGAATGGAAGCTCGGTTCCATCCCGTCCCACAATATATCGGGATAGAACCGGGACAGATCGGAACGGAACAAGATAGGATAAACGGGACGGCACATATAACTATTTCAAAAAATAATTTTTTTTGGAGTTATTTTGAATTACGAAAATATGAATGTTTTTTTTTTATTTTTCTAAGTTTAATAGTTTATAGTATTTAAGTTTTAAAATTTATAATGTAATTTTACTTAAGTTTATTTTAAAGATATTTTTTTTAATTTTTACTTATATAAGTTTGTAAGTTAAGTTTAATAAAGTTTTTTTTTTTTTTAAAAGTTTTTGAGCTTATGTTATAAGTTCTCAAGATTTGAATCTTTTGAAGTTTATAAGTTATACTTATAACTTGTAATTTAAATAACTTAAGTTTGTAATTTTAAAAAATTAAATAAACAAAAAAGAAATGCTAATAAAAGTATAAAACAATGACACAAATACTATTTTTAATTTTAATTAAAAATGATTTACTGGGACCGGATCGGAACGGAACCGGGATGAACCAGTACCGGTACCAAATCATGATACCAGTACCAAATCATGATACCGTTCCGTTTCGAGTACCAGTTCAATGTATCCCATTCTGTCCCGAATACTACCGGACCGGAATGGTACCAGAACGGTACCGGTACAACCCGGTCCGGTGACCAGTCTTACTTGGGACATACAAAAGACTCTCCTAAGTTTTTATATCTCCACTTTGGTCCCCCCTTCTTTTCCAACAAATATGGAATAATATATATATTTTCAATGTTTAAA
The DNA here is from genome assembly GCA_029582245.1 of Solanum etuberosum. Taxonomy (NCBI): domain Eukaryota; kingdom Viridiplantae; phylum Streptophyta; class Magnoliopsida; order Solanales; family Solanaceae; genus Solanum; species Solanum etuberosum. The sequence goes on along the minus strand of JAJONR010003356.1, from coordinate 38,725 downwards.
ATTATATTAGAAAAAGAAAAAAGTCTCCAACAAGCAGCTCGTTTTTGCTGCGATTTTATCGATTCCGGTAAATTTTTCGGTCATAATATCCATTTCAAAGGTAAAATCATCATCATATCCTACGCCATTTTCATTTTTACTCCATTTTCTTTCAAAAATCAAGCTTCCAAATTATTTTTTCGTCATTTTAGAAGCTTGAGAAATCTTCCATAATCACTTGATAACTCATTAGTAGATACATTTCAATAGTTTAAAAGCATTAAAAATACGTTTCACAATTGCAGGAGCTGGATTTTAAACCCCAATCTCATTCAGTCGTATTTTTGTACGGATTTCGTACCTCATCGATCGTTAAAGACTGATACCGTAATCTAGTATCTATAGTTGTAGTCTATAATGGCAATAGCTGAATTTGTTGTTGTTGGTGGTGATTATGTGGGAGTATTGGAGGAGACTCCCAAAAGCTGAAATTGGAAATCTTTTAGTAAGACGACAATGTCCATTGTGTTGCGTCGCAATAGTTCATATGACGATATGATTGCAAGCGTAATTGAGACCGGTAAGTTAACTTGCGAGCCAAATGACTTGGTGATTAGCTATCAAATTAATGGGAGGGGAAAAATACATCCAAATTCATAAAAAATGATAGGCACGTGAGCTTCTACATGTTAGATATTGGTATTGATGGCTCTAGGTCTACATTGAGGATAAACGTCAATGCGAGGCCTCCAATTGAACCAACAAATTCATTTAAAGACGACAATGATTCGATTGGAAATGAAAAATTGGGTGATCATTCAAAGGAGAGCTTGGGTGATTATTCAAATGAGAGCTTGGGTGATCATTCAATGAATATACATGATCATCCAATGAATGTGAAAAATCAGCCAGTAGATGCGGAAGATACCGAATCCGAATGTTATGAAGAGATGCATGGGGAACATGAATTGGGATCACAATCCAACTATTCCTTCTCCGATGGAACTAATTTATGCATATCAAACTTTCAGTAACAAGAATGAGTTGCAATTATTATTAGCCGAAGTGGCGGCAAAGAAGTCTTTTGATTTTGCTACTGTGAAGAGTTGTACTAAATACTTAAAGGTGAAATGTGTATCTCACAACTGTGCATGGATGTTGCGGGCGAGGAAATATGAGTGTTCTGATAGATTTCGTATCTACAAGTACATTCGCAAGCATAGTTGTGGCGTTGAACATGTCAACAATAGCCATAGGAAAATCTCAATCAAAGTCACTGCTTAACTTTGTGTAAATATGTATCGTGATGGCAAGGGTCCAAATGTTAAAGAGATTCAAAGGGCTATGTTTAATTCTTTCCGTTGTAGTCCAAGCTATTGAAAATGTTGGAAGGGAGGTGTGGTTGCCAAGAAAATGGTCTAAGGGACAACGGAGAACAAATATTCATGCTTACCGGTCTTTTCCTACATGATCGAGACTCTTAATGTTGGTTCTAGCTATAGTATCATGGTAAACAAGGATAGTCATAGGTTCATGTATTATTTCTTGGCCTTCGGTGCTTGCATTAAGGGATTTGCACCACATGAGAAAGGTAATTACGGTTGATGGGACCTATTTACATGTTAAATACGAGGACGTGCTATTGAGCGCTGTTGCACAAGATACAGAGAATCATATTTATCTAAATTTTTTTATGTCGTGGACAAAGAGAATGATGCGTCTTGGACATTCTTCTTTGAGAAGTTGAAGAAGATTGTGGTCGATGAATCAAATTTGTGCTTTATCTCTGATAGACACAATAGCATCGCCAACGGTGTTGTGCACGTTTACAATCATGCTCACCACAGATATTGTATGAGGAACCTCGGTGAAAATCTCAGCGTAAATCATCATTGTGGAGATTACCTCTATCTTTACTACAATGCGGCAAAGGCTTATTCTTTGGAGGAATTTAACAATCATTTTGTAGAATTCAAGAACAAATGCCCCGCGACAGCCGTCGTCCTTGAGCATGATATTGATTTTGAGAAGTGGAGCATGGCACATTTCCCTGGCAATAGATATAATGTGATGACCACAAATATCACTGAGTCACTCAATGCTATGTTGATAGACGAAAAAGAGTATCCCATGGCATCTATATTTAATTCGATTGCTAAGAGGTTTGGAGAATTGTTCAGGGAGAGGCAGGGTAATCAAATGGTGCCTACTGTCGAAAAAATCACAAGAAAAAAATGATCGAGGGGGACTCCTTGTATGTGGAGAACATAACCGGGGACGGTAATCAATTTATGGTGTTCGGTGCAGGTGTTACTGTCAATGTAAACCTACTGGAAAAGTCATGTTCTTGTAGGGAATATGACTTGATCAAGATACCTTGTGCTCACGCGATGGCCGCTTTGCGATCGAAGCATGACAATGAGTATGGTATGAACATCTATGAGTACTCTTCGCCTTTGTATAAAGTTGAAACATATCTCCTTGCATACTTGGATTTTATTAATGTTGTCTCTCTCGAGTCGGAATGGTGTGTGTTAGAAGAATTTCTTAATGTGAAGATTCTTCCACCTCTTGTCGATACCAAGCTTGGAAGAAAAAGAAGAAAACGTGTCAAGGGCGTCAGTGAGAATTTCAAGAGCAAGAGAAGGAATAAATGTTCAATTTGCAAGAAAACCGGACACAAGAGAACCACATGTACGAATAACAACAAATCTTAAATAAGCTTGATTGAATTTGTTTTTGTAATCAAGCTACTGTTTTTTTGGTTGCCAGCATTTTGGTCAATTTAATGTCAGCTATTAGCGTAATTACTCATGATCTAATATAGATCAATCAAAAGATGACATACATTTTGTACACTATCTATTAATGTTTATTATCGAGTCCACTCGTTGTGTATTAAGCTGTGTATTATTAATATATAAAAATTTATGGCATTCGTAATGCAATGATTTTAATGCATAAATTAGAATGATTAAAGAAGGAAGTGCTCTAAAAAAAATAAAAAAAATTCTACTAAAATTGTGAAGGGTATCATGCATGCTATTTTTATGGCACCAAATCAAACAATGTTTAAGAAATAATCTAAGTATAACTAATCCAAATATAACTAATACAAGCATTATTTGAATATACACTCTACCAAACGAACCCTTAAAGAATTATCAAAAAATCAGATGTTACCGTTGAAAAAGTAGCAATTTAAACTTTTGTTACCGTTATAAAATTTGTATATCTAAATATTTACTGGTTATCAAAATATATAGATCATTTATACAATCGATACATCTCTATGTGCGTGGTGCATGTATGACCAATGAGATTTACACCTCTGACATTAGTAAGGTATATTTGAGTTTATATCTATGTTAAAGAATTATCTATAATGCACCTACTAGAATATGATACTTATATATAGACCAAAATTAGTAGAATTTAAAAAAGACAACAATTAATTAATAATAAATTATATTTTTGAAATTTATTCAATTAAATAAGTTTAAACAAGTCATATGATCTTGTAAGGGTCCACATAAATTTGGGGTGGTGATTAGAGATGTACGAGGAAGAGTTGTGGTTATACAAACAACATCCTTAGAACAATGTTTGAGAAAGCATAAGTATGTTGTGAGGATATCACTTATTCAACATAAACTCTTTCCACACATTGTTAATTGTCACCCTCAATTTATGTAGACTCATACATGATCATATGCTTATGTGGTTGAACAAGTGAAATCCTCACAACATACGTTTCTCAAACATTGTTCTAAGGATGTTGATTGTATAACCACAACTCTTTCTCGTACATCTTTGTTCACCACCCCCAATTTATGTGGACCCTTACATAATCACATGACTTGTTTAAACTAATTTAATTGAATAAATTTCAAAAATATAATTTATTATTAATTAATTGTTATTTTTTTTTATAAAATTCTACTAGTTTTGGTCTATATATAAGTATCATATTCTAGTAGGTGCAGTATCGATAATTTTTTAACATAGATATATACCCGAATATACCTTACTAATGTCAGAGTGTAAATCTCATTGGTCATACATACACTAATCACATAGAGATATATCGATTGTATAAAGGGTCTATATATTTTGATAACTAGTAAATATTTAGATATACAAATTTTACAACGGTAACAAATCAAATTACTACTTTTTCAACGGTAACATCTAATTATTTTTTTATATAAAAGGAAGACAATCCCTCATAAACAACTCAAACACCTCCATTTTTACAGTGTTTCAAGCATCTCAAACATCCAATGCAAAAAAGTCTTACAATTGTCATTGTGGTAATCCAGCTACGTTGAAGACGTCACGCATCGATACAAATCCAGGTCGACAATTCTTTAATCGTGCAGTTGGCATATGCTCTTTTTTTAGGTGGCTTGAAAATGAATCATCAACGAGTAGCCCATCGAATTTTCAAGGCGTTGCCAAATTTGAAATATTAAAAAAGCTACGGGAATCCGAAGAAAATAGGGATATGCTAATGACTTTCTTAAAAGAAGTCGAAGAGCAGAGGAATCACTTGAAAGTGTTGCTAAAAGATGTTGAAATAGATAGAGATCAACTAAAATAAAGGTTGATTTTGGCAGAAGAAAAAAAAAATGCCTAAACACTATATTGTGTGGTTTATTTTTAGTGTTTGCTTTTTGAAAATGTGTAACAGAAATGTAGTACTGAATAAATAAAAGTATTTCTCTCTATTTATTCTACTCTTATATTTTTTATTTTTGATCGATAATGTTATAAATCAACAGTGATAGCGATCTATAGTATTAAGAAGAAAAGAGAATTTTGTCGGTAATATTGTGATCACCCAAATATTTATCATCCGCGCTCTCTACTCCTGAAGTGAGGACGATCACACCTTTCAATTGGGCCTTCAAGATATCGATGACCGCGTCCTTCACTTCATCTGTATATGGCTTAAATATTGCCATGTAATTCTGTTCCATCTCACGGACAGTAGGAGTAAGGTATGGGTGCACAATCCCAAAAAAGAATATAAATATTACACAATGTTCACTAATTTAAAAATATTGTTAGATAAGAACAAATAAATGTATACCTTCGTACTTCTTCCTTTGTACTTAAATGGACCACCTTCAACTATATTATTGCTCTTTGATATGTACTATCTGAGTAAACGGGGAATGGAAAGTAGAGTATCCAAGGACTTCCCGACATACTTTCCAAGATATGAAAAAACCTCATATATCTAAACCTGAAATCCATAGAACAACAAACAAATAAATAGAGTCTATGAGGTACTACACAAATAAATAAGAGTATATCATAAATTGACTAAATGGTTGATAATAAGTATCAGAAATGCCCAGAAAAAGTCGTACAGAGCATAAGATGTATTCTTCTTTCATTATACATTTTCCCTTGCTTCTTCAAATTGATTCTATTCTTAAGATAGGTCAATGTTAAATCAAAAGACTCTTTCCGCCATGAATAACTTTTGAAGAAATTTAAATCATCTGTCATCTTGATGTGGTTTGAATCCACAATCTTAGACCGATCATGGGCAAGGAGCACCGCGTGGACGAACTGAATTAAAGAGCACTTGAATTTCTGCTCCTTATTTAATTTGTTACCCTTGATTAATCTCATCAACTTTGCACCAGTGATGTTCTTGTTCCTTGTCACCTTGAAATGAAAATTCTCACCTTCCTAAAGGACTTTGTTATGTTTTGATTCATGGGGGTATGCTGAGCAATTCAGTCTCGTAATAAGTGTAAATTTCTTTAAGCCAAAACATGCAGACTTATCATTCACACAAAATCAAATTTCATGCAACTTTTTGTCATTTCTCACACGTCGCAACAACATATAATGGACAATGTGTCCATTGAACTTAAAATAATCCGAAATATGCCTTAAACGTCCAAAGAAAGTACCTTTAAATTCATTATAAAGATTTTGTTCAACCAATTTTTTTCTAAAGTCACGATAAACTGTCATCCTTGATCTTATAGAGATCTTTTCTAGAAACGATCCTACCTCATCAAACCACGTCGCTAGGTCATACAACTCACCAGAGATGTCTCTTGCACAAATTGGCAAGGTAGGGGATCATCCTCATCTCGACTAGTGTCTCTACTACTCTCCTCGCTATCACTTCCTCCTTCACTACACTCAACATTATTACTAGCATCAACACTACTGTCCTGGTAGTTTTCAATCTCCGTCATTGTTTCCATTTCTGAATCAGACTCGGGTTCTTCGACTACAATTTTTTTCTTTTTATAAGTTTTCAAAACTTGTTCAACCTTTCGTTTCTTAATTCTAGAAGCAACAGGAGCAGATGGTTTAGTGTTTCCACCTCTAGTTTTAGCCATACTTTATAATCTACAAGCAAAAACATATTTATCGACCACTAGTTTATTAACATAAACAGAGTAATGCTCAAATAAAACATGTAAAATAAATAGCAGTTCCAACATAAATCAATAATGCAATAGATAGAAACACCATTAAAAGTCAATCAAAGTTTAGTAAAAATTTCAAAATCATTAGGCGAGATAAACATAATTTGTTTTTTTTTTTAAAAAGCAACCAAATAGGGCTAAATATTTCTATCCAAATAAAAACATCATTAGAGATAATAAATATTCACTGAATACGATGAAAACTTCATCCCAAATAAGAACATGAAGAAAAACAGTCCAGAAAAAGGGGTCATTAAATCATTACACTACCATAAGAAAATAAACAACCAAATACAACTAAAAATTACCAAAAAACACCATTACAAAAGGTTCAACTTACCAAAGATGAGAGCTTTGAACTTGGTGAAGAAGATTGAAAAAAACAGATGAAGATTTGAGAGGAGTTTAGGACGATGAAAAGGTTGTATAAGTTAATGGAAGAGAAGTGTATAGGGATGAGTAGCGTATGATTACACTGATTTCATCTTTCAAAAATAGACGATGTTCTTGGAAGATGAAAACCCCTTGCACTTGGAGAAGAAGAAATGTCGGAACCTTTATTCCGAAAACTGTGCATCAATTTTCATCAAATAATAATATTTTTTTAAAAATATATTGGGATTATAATATAGTTTTGTAAACTTATATCTTTTCCCCAAGTTTTAAAAATAATAAACAAGCACATGACCCCACATTCACAAATATACCCCAAGTTTTAAAAAGGCCAAAGATACCCATGTCCCTACACTTTTTTCTTTTTAGAAAGTCTAGCCCTAGAAAATAAAACAAAAACAAATTAAGTGGGTATTGGGTAAAATAAGTTATAATGGTGGGTATAATACCAAATCTTCTCTAATTACTAGGATTAACGGTAGGGCCTCACAGAACCTGCAATGTCTCCTCAATGCAACTGATTTTTTTGCAGTCAATGGTGGTGTGCAATCGTTCCTACATGATTTAAGCAATTCAATTAGGCAATCTACAACACGAAAAAATCACGGTTCAATGTATCGACCTCTCTTGTTTCTATTTAGACCCCTTCTTTCCTATTTTGCAGAAGATAAATGCTTATCATGATCTAATTCCAGGAACAACGTTCTTGATGACCATTATGCTTAGCAACTCCATCACCTCAGAGAACAAACCCCTCTTGCATAAAATACGAATCAATCTATCAAAAGTAATTGACAGAGGAACAATCCCCATGTCAACCATATCATGTAGCAGATTATATATATGATATGTCAACTTCACCATATCTAATCATGCAGTTAATTAAAATGTCATAAATATGTGAACTGAGCTGCAAATCCTTTAATTTCATCTGCCCAATAACTTCTTTTGCAGAAGAGGCCATCCAACTCTAAGCTGAATATGAATGTGAAGAAGAGTGTAGTTTCATATGAAGTGGGATAAATCGTCTGAACACATACATTTTGAAGATTGACATCAAGCTTCAGGTAATTGCACAAATCAAAGATTGTTCGAGTTGGGCTGATAAAGGAGGCCCATAGCCTACGCCCAAAAAAATATTTTACGATTTTGTAGCAAATCACTGATTATAATTAGGGGTAAACAACAAAAATTACACTACTCGAGTGAGTTTTTGATATTACCAATCATGTCATATTTCACACTTCATATTAGCTAGGGATGGCAATGGGGCGGTGCTGGACGGGTTGAGCTTAACCCGTAAATTTTTTAATCTACCCCGTTCCACATAATAGTTTTTTTTCCATTTTCAACCCGCCCACCTTGTCTCGTATAGACCCCCCCCACATGAACCCGCACCGCGTTATTTTTTTAATATTTTCTTTTTCTAGTTAAGTCTAATACTAAAAATAAAATTCACAAAGTTAAATTTATTTTCATTAAGTTGTATTAATTTAATAGGATAGTGACTTAAAAATATATTTTTTAGAGGTCAATTGGGAAACAAGTAAGAAATTGTATTGTTTTATATTGAACCATTTTCACTTATTATTCTGAATATTTTAGTAGCTTTAAAGTAATTATCTTAATAAATAATGCTCTATCACTCTTATAACATGTAAAAAGTTAAAATTAAGTTTGAACCCACATAAAATCACATATACCCGCAACTCGCCTCGTCCCGCCCACATTAGTTTTAAAAAAATCACTTCAGCCCCCCCCTCATGCCACCCGCTCCGCCCAACCTTAAACCCGCTCGCCATGCCCCGCATCTGCCCCGCCCCGCCCCGTCCCCCCCCCCCCTCACAACCTTAAATCCACCCGCTACGCCCCGCATCCGTCCCACCCCATTGTCATCCATAATATTCGCGTTGTTCATGGTTATGGTTAAAAAAAAAAATCAAATCGATTTAAAAATAAATATTTGGTGTGGTTTGGTTAGGTTAGGTTTTAAATTTTAAAAACCGATACTATTTAGCTTGATTTTGATTTTACTAAAAAAAATACAAAAAAAACCAAATCGAATCAAGAAATTATATATATAAATTTTATAATTATTTATGTATTATGCATAAGTAAAATAAAAGTATTTTATTAAATTTTAATTAGCATAAGTTTCACGACCCATACGGTCGTGATTGGCACCCACACTAACCCTCCGGTGGGAGAGCCATTACTACAGCCCGATAAGCAACTTAACCAAAAACTATGCATTTAAAGATACAGAAACAAGTTTAAATGACTTAAAGAAATACGGAGTTCCCATAAACTCCGAAAGTTCAACAAAACAACTAACAAACTATTGCGGAAGTTAACCCCTTGAACAGAAAGTCATTGTACCAAAACTACTAACCAACAAGTCTAAGAGAATGGGTACAAACCCAAAACTAAACATACGAGTAAATCTAATTAGAAAGTCTGAGTCCGAAAAGAATGGACTAAACATTAGAGGACCCATGGCAGCCTGAAAGAACTGTCTCACCCTTGAATCCGGTCTCGATCACTAATCTCCTAACTGAGGTCTATCAGTAGCCGCCTGAAGATGCCCTGTACTAAACAAAGAACGAGCAAGTGCAATATCAGTACACAAACCACAGTGTACTGGTAGGATCACGTGGTTATTCTGGTAAGAGAAACATAGGCAAACAATCACAACATAGTAAACACACATATACAGAATACATAGATCAGTTATTTTTCGGGAGCAACATACAGTTTCCCAATATCAACGACAAGTGGACATAAATACAATAATCACAGTGGTCCTCTCATGAAACCCATACACAAACTGCTAGTGTGTCGGAACGTGACACCCGATCCAACATACTTGTGTCGGAACGTGACACCCGATCCAATATATATGTCAGAACGTGACACCCGATCCAATATGTGTGTCAGAACGTGACAGCCGATCCAGTCAGCACAACCACAATCACAATCACACCCATAATGAACAATACTCATTGTCATACAATCAAGTAATGGGTTCATGGCATGTAATTGTTCATATATACTCATTTGCATTAGATTCGATTCACATTCCACTATTCACATACACGCATGCATACAATGAAGCAATTAACCGGCGTATATCACACAAACATGAAATCAAACCATCACCTACCTCGAAACAAAGCTTGAATCCTCCTAAGACACTTGAGCCTTCCCTTTCCGGATTCGTTCATCTTGTTCTTGGTCTAAAAACAAGTAAATTAACACAAAGATCAATAAGCGAGGCCTAGTTTACCCCGATAATAATCAATCTATCTATCCATGGCATAACCCAAGATCCTAATATTCAATTAGGGCTTTTCCCTCCATCAATTTCAGGCCAAAACCCTTCCCCAACGATCACTACCCAAGATTCTAAGTTCTAAGAATCAAATTACAAATTAGGGGAGTAATAATCTTACCTTTAGTGCTAGAAATCGTGGAAATATGTCAAGAACTCGTCTGGGTTGTCTCTTAGCTCTCAAGAACGAGGTTTTGTAGAAAATAACGGTTTTGAGGTTTTTTCTGACTTTATTTGCTACTGTCCCGCCACAGCGGCCCCGCCCTGGCGGCATTAATCCCACCTCCGCTGCTTACACGGAGACAGAAAGTCATAATTTGAGTTCCAAGCTTCCATTTCACAACACACCTTCAACCCTTGACGTTCAAAAACTATCCGTTCAGGCTAAGATCAGTTTCGGGAGTTCTACTCGCCCGAATTCTATTCCGTAAAGTCGTACGGGTTTCCTAACGTCTTGGCTATCCACTCATGTGATCAAATTTATAATTAACTCTCTCATTCATTACCAGATTTTCCTAGACCTCACCTGACTCAGATTTCATCCAAATCTAGACTAGGCTAGGAATTCCCAGGTCACTACTCAAAAGTTTTCTGGCCCAAATTCTTTCCCCATTAGCTTTCCCATAACGACGGGAACAAGTCATTACAATAGATATCAATTTACCCATCGCTCGTCCCCGAGTGATAAACTAGGAAAAACTGGCTAAAGTAAGGGTAGAGTAGTACCTGAATCGTCGAACAACTGGGGATACTTGTCTCGCATGTCCTTTTCAGTTTCCCAAGTAGCTTCCTCAACCGGACGATGCTTCCATTGAACTTTCACGAACTTTATCTCCTCGGTCCTCAGCTTCCGAATGTCGCGATCAAGAATTGCAACCGGTTCCTCCTAATACTGAAGGTATTTATCTAACAAAATTGAGTCCCATTTTATGATGTAATCTCCGTCCCCATGATACTTCTTCAACATTGACACATGAAACACTGGATGAACTCCAGTTAAGCTAGGATGTAAGGCCAGCCTATAAGCCACTGGCCCTACACAGTCAAGAATCTCAAATGGTCCGATGTATCGAGGACTAAGCTTACCCTTCTTGCGGAATCTCATCACCTCCTTCATGGGTGACACCTTAAGTAGAACTTGTTCACCAGCCTGAAATGTCATGTCTCTTACCTTACAGTCTGCATACTTTTTCTGTCGACTCTGAGCTGCTAGAAGCTTAGCTTGGATGCTTCTTACCTTATCCTGAGCATGTTTCACCAAATCAACCCCCAAAGGTTTCATATCTCCAGACTCAAACCACCCTATGGGTGATCTACATCCCCTACCATAAAGTGCCTCGAACGGTGCCATGTCAATCCTGGAGTGGTAACTGTTATTATAGGAGAACTCACACAAAGGTAATAACTTGTCCCAATGCCCTCCAAAGTCAATCACACATTCTCTCAACATGTCCTCTAACACTTGAATAGTTCTCTCGGACTGTCCGTCCATTTGTGGATGGAAGGCTGTGCTAAAAGTGAGTTGAGTGCCCAACTCCTCATGCAATTTTCTCCAAAACTTAGATGTGAACTGCGTACCACGGTCCGAGATGATAGAAAGTAGCACTCCATGCAGCCTCACTATCTCCTTCACATACACCTTAGCCAACTGGTGCGCATTATAGTCTACTTTGACTGGAATGAAGTGGGCTGACTTAGTCAGTCTGTCAACCACTACCCAAATGGAGTCAAACTTTCCCAAGGTTTTGGGGAGACCAACCACGAAATTCATAGCTATCCTTTCCCACTTCCATTCCAGAATTGGCATTCGCTGAAGCAAACCTGCCGGCCTTTGGTGCTCATATTTTACTTATTGGCAGTTTTGACACTTAGCCACAGACTCAGCTATATCTTTCTTCATGCCAGGCCACCAATAAAGTCGTTTCAAATCTCGGTACATCTTGGTCACACCCGGATGAATAGAATACCGTGAACCATGAGATTCTGTCAACATTTTCTAAATCAAATCATCCACTCGGGGAACAGAAATTCTTCCTTTAAAACTAAGCACACCCCCGCATCAAGAGTCGCATCTTGTGCCTTGCCAGACATTGTCTTCTTTCTGATTTCATTCAAACTCTCATCCTCAAGCTGTTTGGCCTTGATCTTCTCAATGAATGTGGGCCTAACCTCAATGCTAGCTAACACCCCACCTTTCTCTGAGGTGCCCAACTACATGAACTTAGACTCCAAGGTTTGAATCTCCTTGGTCAAAGGTCGCTTGGATACACCCAAGCAAGCTAGACTACCCATACTCACCACTTTCCATCTTAATGCGTCTGCCACCACGTTAGCCTTACCTGGATGATACTGGATGGTAACATCATAGTCCTTAAGTTACTCCATCCACCTTCGTTGTCTCAGATTCAGGTCCTTCTGAGTGAATACATATTGTAGACTACAGTGGTCAGTAAATACCTCACACTTGACACCATAAAGGTAATGCCGCCAAATCTTGAGGGTAAACACTACCGCTGCCAACTCCAAATCATGTGATGGGTAGTTTCTCTCATGCACCTTCAGCTGCCGCGATGCATATGCTATGACATTATTATCCTGCATCAACACAACACCCAAGACCGAATGTGAGGCATCACAATAAACAATGAGATCCTTACCTTCCACCGATAATGCCAAAATATGTGCTCTGGTCAGAAGGGTCTTGAGCTTTTGCAAGCTCTCTTCACATTTTTCAGTCCACTCGAAAGGTACTTCCTTTTTGGTCAGCCTTGTTAGATACGTGGCAATAGAAGAAAATTTTTTCACAAACCGACGATAGTAGCTGGCGATCCCCACAAAACTCCTAATTTCAGTCACCGGACCTAATTTCTGACTGCTTCAATCTTTTGGAGATCTACCATTACCCCTTCCCTCGAAACCACATGCCCCAAAAAGGCCACTGAAGTCAACCATAACTCACACTTGGAAAATTTAACATACAACTTTTGTCTCCCAAGGACACCCAAAACAATACGAAGATGGTCGGCTTGCTCTTCCTTACTCTTTGAATAAATCAAAATGTCATTAACAAAAATAATAACAAACGAATCCAGAAATAGTTTGAACACACCGTTCATCAAACTCATGAAAGTTGCAGGCGCATTTGTCAATCCAAACGACATCACTAGAAACTCATAGTGCCCATTGCAGGTCCTGAATGCCATTTTTGGTACATCCTCAGGCCTAATCTTTAACTGATGGTAACCAGACCTTAGATCAATCTTAGAGAAAACTGATGCACCCTGCAACTGGTAAAAAAGATCCTCTAACCGAGGCAATGGATACTTATTTCGAATTGTGGCCCTATTCAACTGTCGATAGTCTATGCACATCCTCATACTGCCATCCTTTTTCTTAACAAACAAGGCAGAAGCACCCCACGGGGAAGCACTAGGATGGATGAAACCTTTATCAAGAAGCTCCTGAATTTGAGCTTTGAGCTGTCTCAACTCCGCCGGAGCCATGCGATAAGGAGGAATGGAGATGGAGCGAGTACCAGGTCCCAAGTCAATACATAAATCTATATCTCTATCCGGAGGCATACCCGACAAATCGGTAGAAAATACTCCATTGAATTCATACACTACAGGAATAGGCTCAATAGAGGGAGCCTCAACATCAACATCCCGAATACATATATATATGCCAAACACCCCTGCCCCATCAATTTCCTAGCTCGAATGAAAGATATGACCTTAGCTGGCTTAGGCTTGTACACCCCTTACCACTCTAATTAGAAAGTCTGAGTCCGAAAAGAATGGACTAAATATTAGAGGACCCATGGCAGCCTAAAAGAACTGGCTCACCCTTGAATCCGGTCTCGATCACTGATCTCCTAGCTGAGGTCTATCAGTAGCCGCCTGAAAATGCCATGTACTCAACAAAGAACGACCAAGTGCAGTATCAGTACACAAACCAAAGTGTACTGGTAGGATCACGCGGCTATTCCGGTAAGCGAAACATAGGCAAGCAATCACAACACAATAAACATACATATACATAATACATAAATCAGTTATCATTCAGGAGCAACATACAATTTCCCAATATCAACGACAAGTAGACATAAATACAATAATCACATTGGTCTTCTCATAGAACCCATACCCAAACTGTTAGTGTGTCGGAACGTGACACCCGATTCAATATATGTGTCGAAACGTGACACCCAATCTAATATGTGTGTCGGAACGTGACAACCGATCCAGTCAGCACAACTACAATCACAATCACACCCATTATGAACAATACTCATAGTCATACAATCAAGTAATAGGTTCATGACATGTAATTTTTCATATATACTCATTTGCATTAGATTCGATTCACATTCCACTATTCATATACACACATACATACAATAAAGCAATTAACCGGCGTATATAACACAAACATGAAACCAATGAATATCGTGTTGTCCTGTTGTGTTTATGGATTTTCAGATTTGGGTTGATTTAGTTATGCTGGATATGACGGAATCGATATAACCTTAGGCATGACTTGGTTGTCCCCCTATTATGCTGTGCTTAATGGTAATGCTAAGTCGGTAACTCTAGAGATCTCGGGTAGGGAAAAGTTAGAGTGGAAAGGGGGTACAAGCCTAAGTCAGCTAAGGTCATATCTTTCGTGCGGGGTAGGAAACTGGTGGGGCAAGATTGTTTGGCGTAATTGGCTCATGTTCGGGATATTGAGGTCAAATCTCCCTCTATTGAATCAATTCCTGTGGTGTCAGAATTTAGAGAAGTATTTCCTACTGATTTTCCTGGTATGCCTCCGGATAGAGATATATATTTCTGCATTGACTTGGAAACTGACACTCACCCCATCTCCATTCTTCCTTATCGCATGGCTCTAGCATAATTGAGAGAGCTTAAAGCTCAAATCCAGGAGCTTCTTGATAAAGGTTTCATCCGTCCTAGTGCTTCCCTGTGGGGTGCTCCTGTCTTGATTGTTAAGAAGAAGGAGGGTAGTATGAGGACCGGTGATTTTATCTTAAGCCATAATGGAGTGGATTGATACCGGAATGACAAGCTTATGGATAAAGAAAGCCCCATTGAGTATACTTGAGTGAAGGCAATTGAAGATGTTAGTAAGAAAGTGCGTATAAATTGGGTTAGTCCTTTGAATTTGACGAGTATACCTGAGTTTGAGGTGTCATGTCGATGAAAAGGTTGACTTCGTAGCGATAGCAAGGGCTAACTGAGCATAATGGTAATAAGAGTTCGTGATGGATTGTGATGGGATGCAACTATATAATAAGATTGTTGGTTAAGCAAATTTTATATAGTAATTACGACTTGCGAATATCTAAGGTTGTGGTTTTCTAATATTTGATGAGTAACGTGGTTGTATGGAAAGTTTTAAGAGATAGTGGTACACCACTCAAATAGAATTTTAAGGAGCTAGAGTTATAATGAAGGAAAATATAGTGGGATGTAGTACAACCTTTAGAGAGAAAGGAGAGAGCAAGAGTATTTTATTTGATTACAAAGGCTGAAGAGATATCTTCAGAGGGGTAGATAATTGTGTTCAAAGACACGTGATTCCATTCGTTTTGCTGTGGCTATGGTAATAGTGTCACAAGTCCGTCAGATTGGTTAAAAACTATTGGAAAAAGACTTGAGAAATGAGTGTACAGACATTAGCTCGAGTGTGATGATAAGTGCTTTGTTTTTGTTTTGAGTTTAGTAATGAGTACAATTGAATTGTTAGCGAAAGATATTGTAAGATCGATGGAGATGCGATCAATGATAAGCGAAGATCCATGAATGCATAAAATCTTCAAGGTATAAGCTAATGTTGATAGATAAGGAGATTTTGTTATACGGTTGAATTTACAATTCAGATTTTTCATTATAAGTCTACATTTGTGGTGATGTATTTTGTCAAGGTATGAATTTTCAAGGTGAGAAATGATAAATTGTATCAGGTATTGAGCATTTGAAAGGACTTACACCTGGGTTGAGTCGTAAAGTTGATTACTGTTGATTGTTAAAGTACCTAAGAAAGGTTTTAATTTAAAAAGTGTTGGTTTAGAGTAAGGTAGATGGTCGGAGTGGTTATGATGGTTGTTGGTATCGAGAGTGTGGGCTTCAGTGGAAGGATGTGAAGAGTATGTGAAGTCAAGTGAATAGAAGTGGCTGGTATCGACTCTTCAGAATAAAACCTTTAGTGTTATTTGATAAATTCTTATGTGACCATCTATTTTATTTTGTACATGGTTGGGAGCATGATGCACTAGCTATGCTCACATGTGTTTTCACTTGTGTGGGTGGATCCCTAGTGGTGGATCAGGTGTACTGATCCTGCGATGTTCTCTTGGTTGAGTGGGATGATTGGGAAGATTTAGTTATTTTAGAGGACCTATTTGGTGTTGTCCTGGAGTTGTTAAAGTATTTCAGTATTTCTACATGTACAACCTTTCTTATGAGAATTCATAGAAGAGCTACCCGGTGTAACCATGATTGTCCGACAATCTTAATATTCATCTAGTCGTCGAGATCATGTATTGATTGTGTGTGGATGAATGTGGGGATCATTGGGTCCAATTCTACTATTTTTAAGGGTAATCTACAATCATAATTTCTAAATCTAGCATTCGATAGAGTGGTTAGAGGGTTTGTATGCTTGGACATACCCCTCGATGAGTATCTGATATCTAAAGATTAAATTTTTATAACTTAAGCTCATGAAAATTTATGTTGTGAGAAGGAGATGTTGATAAGAACTATGATTGTTTGATATTATGAGTGTGTGTTAGTTGGTTCAGGTCCACCTCTAATTGTAGCGAGTATCGATTTAGAATTTATCATGGTTATGTGGAAAAGGATTCGTCCTGATGTTTGTGTCAAAGTCCTTGATAACATGTTGCAGACATGTGTACGATCAACTTTGGTGGTTATTCGGAATAGCTTTGTTGTTAGTTAAGTGTACATACAACAATAATTATCGCTCAAGTATTGTGATGACTTCATTGAGGCATTGTATGGAAGGATGTGTAGGTATTCAATTGGTTGGTTTGGGGACGGAGATTATATCATAAAGTGAGACTCAGTTTTGTTAAACAAGACCTTCTGTATGAGGAAGAACCGGTTGAAATTCTTGATCGCGATGTCGGAAGCTAAGGACATGCGGGACAAGTATCCCCAGTTGTTCAGCGATTCAGGTACTACTCTACCCTTACTTTAGCCAGTCTTTCCTAGTTGATCACTCTGGGACGAGTGATGGGTAAATTGGTATATATTGTAACGACCTGATTCCATCGTTAGGGAAAAGCCAATAGGGTAAGAATTGGGGTCAAAAAACTTTTTGGTAGTAACTTGGAATTTTCTAACCTAGTCCAGATGTTGATGAAATCGGAGTCAGTAAGGTCTAGGGAAATCTGGTAAAGAATGAGAGATCTAATTATGAATTTGATTAAATGAGTGGATAGCTGAGATGTTAAGGAACCCGTATGACTTTACGGAATCGAATTCAGACGAGTAGAACTCCCGAAACTGATCTTAGCGTGAATAGGTATTTTCTGAGTGACATGGGTTGAAGGTGTGTTGTGAAATGGGGGATTGAAACGCTGAATTTAACTCTCTATTTTCGTGCCAGCCTCTAGGGCGGGATGTGGGCCGCCATAGCGGGATAGACGCGACTTAAGTTAGAAATAAACTCCAAAACGTTATTATTCTGCAACATTCGATCTTGAGATCTAAGGAACGACCCATGGATATTTCTTGAAGGTTTTCCACCTCTTCTAGCACCAAAGGTAAGGTTTTTACTCCCCGAATCCATTTTTCGATCCTTAGAACTTAGTTTCTTGGGTAATTATCGATGGGGGAGGGTTTTGATCTGGGATTTATGGTGGAAGAATCCCTAAAATGGGTATGGAGATTAAGGATTTGGCCTAGGGTTGATATTATTGATTATAATACGGGTAATTAGATCTCGTTTATTGATCCTCACATTATATTGATTGTTTGTAGACCAAGAACAAGCGGAAAGAATCCAGAAAGGGAAGAATCAAGTTTCTTAGGGGATTCAAGCTTTGTTCGAGGTAGGTGATGGTTGTGATTTCATGTTTGTGTGATGTATGTTAGTAATTGCTTCATTGTGCTGCATGTATGTCTGCGAATGTTGCATTATTGATCACACCTAATGTAAATGAGTATGAATGAATAACTATATGCCATGCATCACCTCTTGATTGTATGATTATGAGAATGTACATTGTGATTGTGGTATGTTGAATGGATCGGGTGTCAGGATCCGAAACACTAACTGGGATCGGATGTCACGTACTGACATACATATTGGAACAAGTGTCACGATCCGACACACTAACTGGGATCAGATGTCACGTACCAACATACATATTGGAACGAGTGTCACGATCCGACACACTAACTTGGAACGGGTGTTACGATCCGGCACACTAACAGTTTGGGTATGGGTTCCATGAGAGGACCATTGACTTGTTATATATATGCGTATTATTGAAGAATGTGGAATTGTACATTGATCCTGAAACGATGACTGATATTGTATATATTCGATATATGCTTGTTTACTGTGTTGTGATTACTTGCTTATATTGCACTTATTGGGATAGCCGCCTGATCCTACCAGTACACTGTGGTTGTGTACTGATACTGCACTTGATCGTTCTTTTTTGAGTACAGGGCATCTTTAGGCGACTATTGATAGATCTCAGCTAGGAGATTAGTGATCGAGACCGGATTTCAAGAGTGAGCCAGTTCTTTCAGGCTGCCATGGAGTCCTTCTTATTGTTTAGTCCATTTTCTTCGGACTTAGACTATTTGGATATTTCTTATGTTAATTGAGGTTGTACCCCTTTTTCTTAGACTTGTTGCCCTTAGATGTTTTGGTACAATGACTTTCAGGTTCAAGACATTATTTCCGCAATTGTTTCGTTAGACTTCGGAGTTTATGGAAACTCCCTATTTTTCCTTTAGACATTTAAACCTGCTTCTTATCTTTAAATGCTTTAGTTTTCGTTAATTGGTCTAGTTGGATTGTAGTAAGGGTTCTCCCACTGGATGGTTAGTGTGGGTGCCACTCACGACGGTCTGGGTCGTGATATTAAATAAAATTGTACGCTTTAGTTTAAAACATATTTTTGTAATTTTATTTTTATAAATTAATATTTTTTTCATTACTATATCATACAAATTATGTTCTTCATATACATTACCTATACGTCCTTCCTCTACCCCTTTTCCGAACTCAATTATGTTCATAATGTACCAATGCATATCTTTGAAAAATTATTTTCTTTCGCTTAAAATAAATCTCTTTATTATAGAAGACAATTAAATTTCTCATTAATAATAACTACAAATGACCATCTTATCTACTTAAGATTATACTTAATTATTTTATACTAATACAAATTTAGTAAAATATAGTAATTAAGTGTAGATTCAAAAAACTATGATTGATTTTTTCTTTAAATATAATCAACTAAATAGATTAGTCTATATAATGGATGTTTTTCAAGAGAAAAAATAATGTAATTTTTAAAATTAGAAATTTATAATTTTTTTGTGATGATAAGACATTTATAACTATGTCATGAACAACACATTGATTTTTTATATTATATTCATTCCAAACAAGAATTAACATATATAGAAATTGGTAAAATTATTTCATTAATTTTAACCATGAATAAAAAATTCAGTTACTCATATAATACTAATTAAGAGGATGTTTCAAAACAAATAAATAAAAGATCACTCAATATCTAATGATCAATTATAATACTTTAAAATAGATGTATTTTATGTACGATACTTAAATTACAATATGTTTAATGTATGTAAATAAAGTATAACATAATTAGAATATACATTTTTTTAAAAATATTTTCATTTAATATAGAATTTTCTACCGAAGGAGACAATTAAAATTCAGGTTAATAATAGATAAAAGTAGATTGTTCTCCAATTAAAAATTATTCTAATTACTCGGTAATACAATTTAGTAAATTGAACTAAGTATAAATTTTCAAATTTACAATTTATTTTTCTTTCAATATAATCAACGAATAAAATTATATACAATTCTACCATTATTAATAGACCGTTCATACAATGTGTGCGCTTTTCTTTTATGAAGAAAATAAGAATATAATTTTGAGAATTAGATATTTTAAATATGAAAAAGATATAATAGACATTTATAACTATACCTCGAATAACATATCAATTTTGTATATTCTAATTGCTCTTAAGAAAATATAATAATATATAGTAATTATTAAAATTATTTCACAATTTCTAACAACGAATACATGATTAGTTACTTCAATTATATTAATTAAGAAGATGTTTCATAATAAAAAATAAAAATAAAATCATATACACATATGTATGTATTGTATATGTTTATAAATATTTAGACCCAATTCTTAATTAAATAATCAATAAGATTGTAACACCTCGGTCTTAGAAAGAACTAATTTTAGCAAGAACCAATTTGGAAAGAGCTAAATTGAGAATTTTGCAATTTAGCCTTAAACTGTGAGTTTTTGGTCAACTTCAAACGACCATAACATTCGGTATAGGATGAGTTAGGTGGCCCATAAGATATTAAATGAAAGATCTTTGAATCCTCTTTCCAACGCCACCGAGTTTACTAAATTCCGAGCTCGGATGAGGGAGACATTCCCGTTTGAATTCAGCCTGTCCGGTTAAGGAAAGTTCATCCGAATTAAAGAGAGGTATTTTGGTCTTTTCCTTACCCCATCAGCTTTAAATATTTTTAGTAATATTTTAGGGGTCTAAACTGACTTAGATCAGTTTTCACATTTCTAAAATACGCTTAGGGTTTTAGAGAGAGGTTCAAGAAGAGAAAAAGGGAGAAAAGATTCAAGCGTTCAAGGTTTTCTTGAAATCGTCGAGGGATTTCATCAAGGATTCTATCCTAAAAAGATATGTAAGTTTTCATAGTGATGGGTTTGTTCACTCACTCGTCAATCATACATTTCTTTTACAAATTTCATCCATAGGATTGGGTATATTGAGTTCTTGATGAGTTTCTTGAAGTTTGTGTTTCATTCTTTGATATGACGTTTCGTTGAGTTCTTGCGATGATGATCTTGTGTTTGAGTAGTGTTCTTGAGTAATTTAGAGTGAATTTCATTGTAATTATGTTGGGTGTAAGAATTCAAAAGAGTTTGAGGGAAATTATTCGATTCTGGGAGTTAGACATGAAATTGAAGCAAGAAAATTCGTCAAGAATCTGGGTATAGGGATGGGGCGCCGCGTCACTCAGTGCGCCCCAAACCACTTTTTATAGTTTAGGGGCGCCAGTGCTCTAGGGTCGCCAGGTCCCCTACCCTTCCACCCTTCTTTCTATTTGAGTTCCCTCGAATTGTACCTATGTTTTGTACTTGATATCCACACTTAAAATCTTCATTAATCCTTGAGAGGTCATGCATATCCAAGTCATAACTCTTGAATTCATAATTCAAATTCAAGATAGAGTTAAGAGTAAAGTTCGAGGAAGTTTTTTTTTGAGTCAATTGAGAAGTCTTTTTGCAAAACTTTTAAAACTTATTTTAAGACTTGAGTACTTGAGTATGAGGATGAGGAGAGTTGAGTTTCATATTTCAAAATGAATATATGGGAACTAAGTATTCCCAAGAGTAAATGTTTTACATTTAAAATGAGAGGAAACATCGATTTCCAAATGAATTCATGAGGAGTTTTTGAGCATAATCTCTTTTAAGAGAACCTTTTGAGTAATAATCTCAAAGTTTGAGGATGAGGAAATGTTTTTAAACATATGAGCATGAGTTATATTATTGGAAGTAGTATTGAGCATCGATATGGGGACGAGTTCAGACAACTCAAAGTTCTCATAAACCATGTATGCTAACGTAGGTAGAAAGGGTCATACTTTTTAGATGAATTCTTATTTCTTTTAAGCATATCTTAGTGAATCCACTTAGTTGAGGATGTCTTATAATCCGGCAAGGTATAGGACAGTTCTGGAAGCATGGGCGAGACGATGTATCATCACATAGCTCATAGTGATGGTTGTCGGTTAGAGAATCTCCCAAATAAGAGTAAAAGAGTTATTATTGTATTTTTAAATAGATCTGAGTTATTATCTACTATTTTAAAAGCTTTCTTTGTAATGCATCTTTATTGTTGCTTTTATACTGAACTGAGCTGAGTACTTCTGAGTTTGAGTATCCTTGATTATTCTTGAGTTGAGATGTGTATCTTATGTCTGTGCTTTAGATTTTTCCTTACATGCTCGTACATTCCATGTACTGACGCCATTTGGCTTGCATCTTTCATGATCCAGATACAGGTACCTAGGGTCATCAACGGGAGCTTCGTTGATACCACTTGCAGTTTGAGTTAGCTTTGGTGAGCCTCCTTGCTTCCGGAGGATTTTATTTATATCTTTCAGTCTTGTTAGGATGTCGTGGGTCTTGTCCCGACACCCATCATAGTTATTAGAGGCTTCATAGATAGACAGTAGTAGTTGAAGAGTCTTTTTCTCATTCTCTTGTTGATGTTTTAAAGACTATGAGTTGAACACTTATGTTCATTTGAGTACTGAGCAAACTATCTTATTTATGATATCTCATGAGTTGAGCTTGTTTTGAGATTTCTATTGTTGAGTAAGTCTTCCGCTGAGAATTGAGCCAGGCCAAGGGTTCGCTTGGGTCAGCAATGGTTCTCGAGTGTCGGCCACGTCCAGAATGTAGGCTCGGGGCGTGACAAAGATTGAAGAGTATATAACTTAAATAATCAAATGATTACAAATACATATACAATGTATAATTCTTGATTTGATATAACTTAAACAATCATCATTAAAATTATTTAAATATATAATTTAAATTTATTTAAATATAATAATTACTTATTCTCTTGAACCCAACACTAAATAAATTAATAGAAATAGTGTGATAAAATAATCACGTAAATCATTTTTTTAATGAATATGTCAAGTCCAAACATGATAAGTAAAAAGAGCAGAGAGATAGAGTATTATGTTTCATTATTATTTACGACTTGTCAATTGTAAATTATTTGTTACTTTGAATATTCTTTCACCGTGTGCTTTTGAATACTGACTTTGTAAGCAATTAATAATGCATATACGATACCATTATCCAATATAAATAGACTATAGACGTTGTAGATAAATTCAAGTATCATTCTCATCATCACCCTCTTTTATAATTCTTTTTATAATTAAGATTGCTTTGAATAATCTAAATTATATATATATATATATATATATATACCAACAAATT
The DNA here is from genome assembly GCA_029582245.1 of Solanum etuberosum. Classification (NCBI taxonomy): domain Eukaryota; kingdom Viridiplantae; phylum Streptophyta; class Magnoliopsida; order Solanales; family Solanaceae; genus Solanum; species Solanum etuberosum. The sequence continues at coordinate 15,228 of JAJONR010003356.1, read as the reverse complement.
CTTTCGTAGAAGTTGATTAATCACAAGCATAGATATATGGAATGAGTTAATAACAAAACAATTGTGATAGGTCCACAATTTTGTTCTCGTCAACCTCTTCAACTATTCATAAAGAAGAAAGTTTACTTCTTGGGTGGGCATGGATATGAAGTTAAAGATGATAATGGTAATATCGTCTTCACTATTAAATAAGTTAAGTCAATATATCATATTATGTTATTATTTTACTATAGCTTTCAAATTATTTTTCTGATTTATTAATTAAGAAGATGACTTATTTTTATGTGTAGAAATAAAAATGGTGAATTTTGAACATAATGTGATGGTTGCTTTGTATTGGGGTGGCGAAATAATTACTGAAATGAACGGATTCAAGTATACTGAATGTGCTAGAATGATTATTAGCATGTCTACTTCAATGAAGTATGTTGAATTAGTTGAATTGTTGTATAAGAAAATGGGAACAAATAGTGAAAATATTCAAATGGATATTTCTAGAAAATCTCCTTGTTCGATTCAAAGTAACAATACAAGGTTCATTGAGTTTAAAATTGAGGATGATCAATATTTTCTATAATTTTTTTTATACCTCAAAACTTTGCGGATAAGATTGACATAAATGTTTTGGAAATGTATGTAAAGACCAAATCAACAAATCAAAATGATATATATATCAAATTAGTGGTCAGCACGGTTATCACATGAATTTATTGGCTTAAAATTATGGATTTTCCATGGTTAGTCAACTACTTGTTGTAACACCCCGTTATTTGAAAGAGCTAAAATTAGAAAGAACCATTTTTGGAAAGAATAAAAATCTGAAATTTGGCAAATTATGTTAAGTATGAGTTTTGCTTCAAACGACCATAACTCTCATTACAGGATGCGTTAGGTGGCAAATAAGATGTCAAATGAAAGGTCTTGGAATTATCTTTCCAATGCCACCGAGTTTGCTAATTTTCGAGCTCGTATGAGGGAGATATGCCCATTTGAAGTTAGGTTGTCTAGATAAGGAAAGTTAACCGGATTTTAAAGAGGTATTTTGGACTTTTCATACCCAATTAATTTATTTTGTTTTTGGTAATTAAGTAGGGGTATAAAATTAATTGGTTCAGTTTACGCACTCAAAGATTTTACGCTAGGGTTTTTAGAGAAAGAACTCAAGAGGAGAAAGGAGAAGAAAAGGTCAAGATTCGCCAAGTTCTTGCGATTTTGGTTGTGGATTATGCCAAGGGTTTATCCCTACGAGGTATGTGTGTTCAAATAGCGTTGGGTTCAATCACCCACGCGCCAAACATGTTTATTTCAGCGTGAATTCGTCCTAAAAAGTTGAAAGTTTGAATGTTCTTGATGTGTGTTCTTGAATTTACTTTCGTTCTTGAATTGGGATGAGATTGAGGAGTTTCTTGAGATTTTAGTGTTGAGTATTAGAGTTGTTTGAGTTAGATTCTTGTGTACATGTTTTGAGTATTTGAATCTAAAGAGAAATTAAGAAAAAGGATCGAATTTAATCGAATTAAGATCATAAAACGAGTTGAAAAGTTCATCAGGTTTGCCTGGGGAGAAGCTGGCGCGGCGCGTCCCTGATGCGCCAGGGAGGCTGGGGCGGCGCACCAGCAGTGCGCCTGAAATGGGTCTCTGAACTTTGAGAGCTGGCGCGGCACGCCAGCAGTGTGCCCGGGTCGTCCGCCCCCACCCGTTTTTCGTCGTTTAGCCCGTTTGAGTCCTTCTAAAGTGTACTAACACTTCCTATCGATTTTAACTAATCTAAATCACTTCTAAGCATCTAGAAATCATCCAGAAACATGAATCATAACCTTGAATCCATAAATTCAAATTCAAAAAAATTTAAGAGCCAAGTCTAGAGAGTTCTTAGAGTCTTTTCGAAAAGTCTTTTACAAATGCTTTAAACTTGTTTAAAGACTTGAGTTTTGAGTTGAGTAAGGAGTAACAAATGAAGTTCATTTTCGTCAAAAGAGTATATGGGAACTATGTATTCCCAAAGAGTAAATATTTTTACATTTAAACAAGAGATGAAGCACCGATTTCCAAAAGAGCCTTTAAGCTAATTTTTGAGTAAAGGGTAAATGTTTTCACATTTAAGCAACAGAGGAAACACTGATTTCCAAGAGAGCCTTTGGGCTAGGTTTTGAGCAATTATCTCAAATCATAGAAAGAGTTATGTTTTTAAACATATGAGCTAGTTACATTTTTGGGAGTAGTATTGAGCACCAATTTGGGGACAAGTTGAGTTCAGATAATTCATGGTCTCCATAAACCGTGTAGCCAACATGGGTAGAAAAGGGTCATACTTTTTAGATGATTCCTTAGTGCTTTTTTAGCATAGATTAGTGGATCCACTTAGTAGTTAGGTTCTATGCCCCCGGCAAGGTATAGGACGGCCCTGGCAGCGTGAGGCAAAACGATGTATCATCACATAGCTCATAGTGATGGTTGTCGGTTAGAGAAACTCCCACAGAAGTATTTTGCATTCTTACATACACAGAGTTATTTATATTTTCATATACAAACTGAGTTATTGTTGTATTTTTCAATACACAGAGTTGTTATCCATGTTTTAAAAGCTTTTCTTTATATTGCATTTATATTATTGCTTTATATTGAAACGAGTTGATTTGAGTTGAGACCAGGTATGTTCCTTCAGTTCCTTTCAAGCTTATGTCTTGTTTTAATATTCCCCTCGCATGCTCGTACATTCAATGTACTGATGCCTTTTGGCCTGCATCTTTTATGATACAAATACAGGTAGCCAGGATCAGCATCCAGCGCATCGTTGATCCTGTTGCGCTTCAGAGTTGTTGGTGAGCCTCCTTGCTTTCGGAGGGTCCCTTTTTATTGTGTTATCCGTTTAGTTCATTAGGATGTTGTGGGTCTTATCACGACGTCCATCTCAGTTGTTAGAGGCTTCATAGACAGTTAGTTGATGTTAGTTCTTGAGTTTTTCCATTTCAGTTTTGATGTTTGAGACTTGAGTTGCCATCTAGGCTAGTTGAATGTTTCTTTTAAGACATTCTAAGTTTACTGCATGAGTTTATCTTTTGAGGCTGTTTTATTGTGCTTTAAGTATTCTACTAAGAGTTAAGCCATGCCAAGGGTTCGCTTGGGGCCAACAATGGTTCTCAAGTGCCAGTCTCACCCAGGGTGTAGGCTCGGGGTGTGACAATACAGTTCAAGAGTCCTAGAGATTCTATGAAGCCATTTTTGTTGAGTCCTAGTTATCGGTGTGAAGCGCGCCAAATCTATAATTAGGAGGATGCAACATTTAGGAACTATCTCACATCTTTCATACTCATTTTGTGCTATAGAGTTTATCTCTATAAAAGTTTCTTTCTAACTCGTGCTTACGCGTGTCTTTTAGACAATGCCTCCACGAAGAGCTGTCCGAGGTTGTCCGGCTAGAAGGAATGTCGAGGAACAAGGGGTACCTAATGCACCTGAAGTGTAACCCCAAGGAGAGTTCACCAATGCTGAGTTCCGTGAAGCTTTCTGGATGCTAAGTCAAGCTTTGACCAATCAAGTTGGGCAACAGAGAGAAAATTGATAGGAATTGGCTGATACTTCTAGGATCCGTGAGTTCCTAAGGATGAATCCTCCAAGCTTCACTGGTTCAAGTGTCACTGAGGATCCAAAAAACTTTGTTGAAGAGCTTCAGAAGGTTTTTGAGATTATGCATGTTGCTGATGCTGAGAGGGTGGAACTAGCTGCATACCAATTGTAGGGTGTCACTAGAATCTGGTTTGATCAATGGAATAAAAATAGAGCTGAAGGTGCACCGATAGTAAGTTGGCCTGTGTTCGAGAGTGAATTCATGGGGCGTTTCTTTTCCTGTGAACTGAGAGAAGCAAAGGTACGAGAATTCCTCACTCTTAAGAAGGAATCTATGAGTGTTAATGAGTACAGTCTGAAGTTCACCCAACTTTCCCGCTATGCTCCGGAGATGGTTGCTGACATGAGGAGCAGGATGAGTTTATTCATTGCTGGGTTGTCTCGTCTGTCAAGTAAGGAAGGCAAGGTAGTTATGCTGATAGGAGATATGGACATAGTAAGGTTGATGATCCATGTGCAATAAGTTGAGGAGGAAAAGCTGAGGGATAGAGAAGAGTTTAGAAATAATAAGGCTAAGACATCAGGGAATGAGTCCGGGCAGCAAAAGAGTAATGCGAACCGGTCTTCTTTCCAACATAAGCAAAAGGGACCTGCTCTATCATCTGCTAGTGCACCTGCACCAAGGAATAGATGTGAGTTCAACAATCAGAATTCACAAATTCAGAGCTAGACCTGCACAGTCTCAGGGTAGTGTTGAACAAAGAGGTAATGAGACTCATGCATGTGCTAAGTATGGTAGGACCCACTCAGGGGTGTGTCGTGATGGCTCCACTGGTTGCTTCAAGTGTGGTCAGAATGGTCACTTTATGAAAGAGTGCCCTAAGAACAGACAAGGTGATGGTAATGGGGTAATAGGGCCCAATCTTCTTCAGTTGCTCCACTAGACAAAGCTGCATCTAGAGGAGCTACTTCAGGGGCAGGCAGAGGAGGAAACCGTCTTTATGCTATCACTAGTCGCCAAGAGCAAGAGGATTCACCAGATGTTGTCACTGGTATGGTCCAAGTCCTTAATTTTGATGTTTATGCTTTGCTAGATCCAGGAGAGAGTCTATCTTTTGTGACTCCTTATGTTGTGATGAATTTTGGTGTTCTTCATGAGAAACTTCTTGAGCCCTTCAGTGTTTCTACACCTGTTGGTGAGTCTATTCTAGGTGAGATAGTCTATCGTGATTGTACCATTTCCATCAATCACAAGAGCACCATGGATGATCTAGTTGAATTAGACATGGTAGATTTTGATGTCATTCTAGGTATGGATTGGCTTCATGCCTGTTATGCCTCAGTCGATTGTAGAACTCGAGTAGTTAAGTTCCAGTTTTCTAATGAGCCAGTTATAGAGTGGAAGAGTAGTTCATCAGTGCCTAAGGGTCGTTTCATTTCATACTTTAAGGCGAGAAAGTTAGTTTCCAATGGGTGTGTCTATCACTTAGTCCGAGTTAATGATTCTAGTGTTGAGACACCTCCTATTCAGTCAGTTCCAGTAGTAAGAGAGTTTCCAGAAGTCTTTCTAGATGATCTTCCCGGAGTCCCTCATAAGAGAGAAATAGACTTCGGTATAGATATTCTTCTCGATACTCGTCTTATATCTATTCTGCCATATAGGATGGCACCAAAATAGTTGAAAGAGTTAAAAGAAGAGTTGAAATATCTCCTTGAGAAGGGTTTTATTCGACCAAGTGTCTCACTTTGGGGTGCTCCAGTCATATTTGTGAGAAAGAAAGATGGTTCTCTTAGAATGTGTATAGATTACCGTCAGTTGCACAAGGTTACTATCAAGAATAAGTATCCTCTTCCTAGAATTGATGATCTCTTCGATCAACTTCAGGGTGCCACTTGTTTTTCTAAGATAGACCTCAGATCTGGCTATCATCAGTTGAAAGTAAGAGAAAATGATATCCCTAAGACAGCTTTCAGGACCCGCTATGGCCATTATGAGTTCCTAGTTATGTCCTTTGGTTTGACCAATGCTCCTGCAGCATTCATGGACCTTATGAACAGAGTATTCAAGCCTTATTTAGATATGTTTGTTATCGTATTCATTGATGACATTCTAATCTATTCAAGGAATGAGGAAGATCATGCTAGTCATCTCAGAATAGTTATCCAAACTCTAAAAGATAGAGAGTTGTATGCTAAGTTCTCTAAGTGTGAGTTCTGGCTTGAGTCTGTGGCCTTCCTACGTCACATTATTTCCGGTGATGGAATTAGGGTTGATACTCAGAAAATAGAGGCAGTGCAGAATTGGCCTAGACCCATATCTCCAACTGATATTTGGAGTTTCTTGGGGTTGGCTGGATATTATAGAAGGTTCGTCGAGGGGTTCTCATCTATTTCATCTCCTTTGACCAAGTTGACTAAAAAAATAGTTAAGTTTTAATGGTCTGCAGCTTGTGAGAAAAGCTTTCAGGAATTGAAAAAACGGTTAACTACTGCCCCAGTATTGACCTTACCAGAGGGAACACAAGGCTTTGTGGTATATTGTGATGCGTCCAGAGTCAGATTGGGTTGTGTATTGATGCAAAATGGCAAGGTTATAACTTATGCCTCGAGAAAACTTAAGGTTCATGAGAAGAATTACCCAACCCATGATCTAGAGTTGGCTTCCGTAATATTTGCTTTGAAAATATGGTGTTCATGTAGATGTGTTCACCGATCACAAGAGTCTTCAGTATGTGTTTAGTCAGAAAGAGCTAAATCTCAGACATAGAAGGTGGTTAGAGTTACTCAAGGATTATGACATGAGTATTCTCTATTACCCAGGTAAGGCTAATGATGTTGCTGATGCCTTGAGTAGATTGTCTATGGGTAGTACTGCCTATTTTGAGGAAGACAAGAAAGAGTTAGAAAGAAATGTGCATAGAATTGCATGATTAGGAGTTCGTTTAATGGATTCCAATGAAGGAGGAGTGGTGGTGATGAATGGGGCTGAATCATCATTAGTGTCTGAAGTGAAAGAGAAACAAAACCAAGATCCTATTTTGCTTGAATTGAAGGCAAATGTTCATAAGCAAAAAGTGATGGCTTTTGAACAAGGGGGAGATGGTGTATTGAGATACCAAGGTAGATTGTGTGTACCAAGGGTGGATAAACTTCAACAAAGGATTATGGAGGAAGATCATAGCTCTAGATATTCTATCCATTCGGGTTCCACAAAGATGTATCGTTATTTGAGAGAGGTTTTTTGGTGGAGTAGTATGAAGAAGGGCATTGCAGTGTTCGTTGCTAAGTGCCCGAATTGCCAACAAGTTAAGGTAGAGCACCAGAGGCTCGGTGGTATGGCTCAGAACATAGAACTTCCGGAATAGAAGTGGGAGATGATCAATATGGATTTCATCACAGGTTTACCACGGTCTCGCAGGCAGCATGATTCGATTTAAGTGATTGTAGATCAAATGACTAAATCTGCCCATTTCTTACCGGTAAAGACTACCCATTCAGCAAAAGATTATGCTAAGTTATATATTCAAGAGCTTGTGTGATTGATTTCAAAGGTAATTGGGATGAACTTGAGTACTGCTTTTCATCCTCAGATGGATGGCCAAGCAGAGCGGACTATACAAACTTTAGAAGATATGTTAAGAGCTTGTGTGGTTGATTTCAAAGGTAATTGGGATGATCACCTACCTCTCATAGAGTTTTCTTATAACAATAGTTACCACTCTAGCATCCAAATGGCTCCCTATGAAGCTCTTTATGGGAGAAGATGCAGATCTCCTATTGGATGGTTTGAGGTTGGTGAAGCTGGGTTGATAGGACCAGATTTGGTTCATGAAGCTATGGAGAAAGTTAAGACTATTCAAGAAAGGTTGAAAACAGCGCAGAGTCGTCAGAAATCTTATACTGATATTAGGAGAAGAGACTTAGAGTTTGAAGTAGATGATTGGGTATACTTGAAAGTTTCACCCATGAAGGGTGTTATGAGATTTGGTAAGAAGGGGAAACTTTGTCCCCGGTATGTTGGTCCTTACAGAATATCCAAGAGGATCGGTAACACTGGTTATGAGTTAGAGCTACCGCAGGAGTTAGCAGCAGTCCATCCAGTATTTCATATTTCTATGTTGAAGAAATGTATGGGCGATGATTCACTTATCGTACCTACAAAAGATATTGGTATTAAGGATAGCTTATCTTATGAGGAGATTCCTGTCCAGATTCTAGATTGTCAAGTTTGCAAGTTGAGAACCAAGGAGGTAGCATCAGTCAAAGTCTTATGGAGGAATCAGTTTGTTGAGGAAGGTACTTGGGAAGCTGAGGAGGATATAAAGAAGAGATATCCACATCTCTTCGAGTCCGGAGAAATTCCAAATTAAGGTACTAATCCTTTTCTTGGCATTTACTTTAAGTTGACTTGTTGTGTTTACATTTTGCTTATTGGGTGTTTGAGCTGGATGTTAGATGTTACACCCTTAGCCTACTAAGAGTAATCTCATTCAAGGACGAATGTTCCCAAGGGGGAGATATTGTAACACCCCGTTATTTGAAAGAGCTAAAATTAGAAAGAACCATTTTTGGAAAGAACGAAAATCTGAAATTTGGCAAGTTATGTTAAGTATGAGTTTTGGGTCAACTTCAAACAACCATAACTCTCAGTACAAGTCTGTTAGGTGGACAATAAGATGTCAAATGAAAGGTCTTGGAATTATCTTTCCAACACCACCAAGTTTGCTAATTTTCGAGCTTGTATAAGGGAGATATTGCCCGTTCGAAGTTAGGCTGTCTAGATAGAGAAAGTTAACCGGATTTTAAAGAGGTATTTTTGACTTTTCCATACCCAATTAATTTATTTCCTTTTTTGTAATTAAGTAGGGGTCTAAACTGAATTGGTTCAGTTTACGCACTCAAAGATTTCACGCTAGGGTTTTTAGAAAAAGAACTCAAGAGGAGAAAAGAGAAGAAAAGGTCAAGATTCGCCAAGTTCTTGCGATTTTGGTTGTTGATTTCGCCAAGGGTTAATCTCTACGAGGTATGTGAGTTCACATAGCATTGGGTTCGTTCACCCACACGCAAAACATGTTTATTTCAGCGTGAATTCGTCCTAAAAAGTTGAAAGTTTGAATGTTCTTGATGTGTGTTCTTGAATTTATTTTCGTTCTTGAATTGAGATGAGATTGAGGAGTTTCTTGAGATTTTAGTGCTGAGTATTAGAGTTGTTTGAGTTAGATTCTTGTGTACATGTTTTGGGTATTTGAATCTAAAGAAAAATTGAGAAAAAAGATCAAAATTAATCGAATTAATATCAGAAAATGAGTTGAAAAGTTCATCGGGTTTGCTTGGAGAGAAGCTGGTGCGGCGCATCCCTGATGCGCCAGGGAGGCTGGGGCGGCGCGCTAGCAGTGCGCCTGAAATGGGTCTCTGAACTTTGGGGGCTGGTGCGGCGCGCAAGCAGTGCGTCCGGGTCGTCCGCCCCCACCCATTTTTTATCGTTTAGCCCGTTTGAGTCCTTCTAAAGTGTACTAGCACTTCCTATCGATTTTCACTACTCTAAAAGACTTCTAAACATCTAGAAATCTTCCAGAAACATGAATCATAACCTTGAATCCATCAATTCATATTCAAGGAAAGTTAAGAGCCAAGTCTAGAGAGTTCTTAGAGTCTTTTCAAGAAGTCTTTTGCAAATGCTTTAAACTTATTTTAAGACTTGAGTTTTGAATTGAGTAAAGAGTAACAAATAAAGTTCATTTTCTTCAAAAGTGTATATGGGGACTATCTATTCCCAAAGAGTAAATGTTTTCACATTTATACAAGAGAGGAAGCACCGATTTCCAAAAGAGCCTTTGAGTTAGTTTTTCAGTAAAGAGTAAATGTTTTCACATTTAAGAAAGAGAGGAAACACTGATTTCCAGGAGAACCTTTCGGCTAGTTTTTCAGCAATTATCTCAAATAACAGAAAGAGTTATGCTTTTAAACATATGAGCTTGTTACATTTTTGGGAGTAGTATTGAGAACCGATTTGGGGACAACATGGGTAGCAAAGGGTCATACTTTTTTGATGATTCCTTAGTATTTTTTTTAGCATAGACTAGTGGATCCACTTAGTAGTTAGGTTCTATATCCTTAGCAAGGTATAGGACGGCCCTGGCAGCGTGAGGCAAAATGATGTATCATCACATAACTCATAGTGATGGTTGTCGGTTAGAGAAACTCCCACAGAAGTATTTTGTATTCTTACATACACAGAATTATTTGTATTTTCATATACAAAGTGTGTTATTGTTGTATTTTTCAATACACAGAGTTGTTATCCATGTTTTAAAAGCTTTTCTTTATATTGCATTTATATTATTGCTTTATATTGAAACTATTTGAGTTGAGTTGAGACCAGGTATGTTCCTTTAGTTCCTTTCAAGCTTATGTCTTGTTTTAGTATTCCCCTCGGATGCTCGTACATTTAATGTACTGATGCCTTTTGGGCTGCAACTTTTATGATGCAGATGTAGGTAATCAGGATTACCATCCAGCGCATCGTTGATCCAGTTGAGCTTCAGAGTTGTTGGTGAGCCTCTTTGCTTCCGGAGGATCCCTTTTTATTGTGTTATCCATTTAGTTCATTAGGATGTTGTGGTTCTTGTCCCGACGTCCATCTCAATTGTTAGAGGCTTCATAGACAGTTAGTTGATGTTAGTTCTTGAGTCTTTCCATTTCATTTTTGATTTGAGACTTGAGTTGCCATCTGGGCTAGTTGAATGTTTCTTTTAAGACATTCTAAGTTTACTGCATGAGTTTATATTTTGAGACTGTTTTATTGTGATTTAAGTCTTCCGCTAAGAGTTAATCCAGGCCAAGGGTTCACTCGGGGCCAGTAATGGTCTCGAGTACCAGTCCTGCCCAGGGTGTAGGCTCGAGGTGTGACATATGTTTAAAGTCTTGAGACTGTGGAGTAAAACCTAATAGTCTTTGACAAATATTTTTCCAATCAACAACGGACCTCTGTGGCTCATACCCAACTACTAGATTGCCTTCACGGGTAAGCCATACAATATCTCCACGTCCTGTAAGGTGATCGTAGCCTCACCCGTCCTAAAGTGGAATGTATGAGTCTCAGGACGCCATCTCTCAACTAGTGAAGTGATTAAACTACGATCTATAACAGGCGTATGAGATCTATAAACACCATAAAATTCAAAAAAATTGATCACATCTACGACTCGTGGATGAATGTGTTGTTCATTTACTAGGTCCCAAAACTTTCCATCACACTTCCTTGTGTTCAAAATCATATTATCATTTCCTATCCATATATCTCGTGACCTATGAGTGAGTTGTTCAGTTAATACAAACGGATCAAGTGGACCGGGATCCAATAGGTATGCATTATTAGTAGCCATAAAAGAAATACCTATACACAAGTGAATATTTTTAAAATAATGAACCAAACTAACAAAGCAAATCAAACTCAAGTACAACTTATAAACTTTGCTCAAATGCTTTACCACGAACATAAACTTCAATCATATCAATTAAAATATAAGCTTTTCTATAAAAGTCGCAACTCTTGAGAAAATTGAATATCATTACTCAAATAGTTTCAACAACATATAATTTCATATCCTCATAAAAAGGGGAAAAATATAGAAACTAAAATGTCAAATTTTTTTAACAGAAAGGAAAACAACAAATCCATCAAATGTAAGATAAACTATATCTGTGTATCACAAAAAACCTCAATCCCCCAAAAAAATCTTCTTTTTCAAAGCCTTTTGACCTTTTTTGTAAACAAAACTGCCGACGTCCTTCAAATTTTTGAAAGTTTCACATCATATCTCTTGTAGTGTGTCTAATCTTCAGTAGTCGAACAAAACTTTCAAATCTCTTGTATAGAAGAAAAGGATTTCAAAATGAGTGAAGATTATGTGTCAATTGTGCAAAAGCAAGAGGATGATTTTTTGTTTATGGCCATAGTTGCAACCTTGAAGGTGGGTTAGGAGGAAGAAAAGGGTTTTATTAGGCTTCTGTGGATCTCCCGATTTTTCTCCCTCAATTAATATAATTAAATGGCGGCTTTTGTTCTATTATATGATTAAAAGATAGAGTTGTATTACACGTGTACAACCTACGCTTAAAACATGATTCCTAGTTATGTATCATTATCAAATGCCGTTAGCCGTCAATCCTTTTTCCCATTAATTATTTTTAAATAAAATATAGCATAAAATGTTACTGTGAACCACATTTATACTAGTTTTGTAAAAAATCAAAAAAACGTACTATTTTGGTTAAATTCACCCCGCCCCGCCCCCCATTAGTTTTTAAAAAACCCACTTCAACCCACCCCTCATCCAACCCGCCCCGCACAACCTTAAATCCGTCCCCCCCATCCCGCATCCGCCCCACCCCGCCCCATTGTCATCCCTAATATTAGGTGGTTCATGGTTATGGTTAAAAAACCAAAACAAACCGCAATCCGAACCAAATGAATTTAAAAAAATAGATATTTGGTGTGGTTTGGTTATGTTATATTTTAAATTTTGAAAACCGACACTATTTAGCTTGGTTTTGATTTTACTTTAAAAAAGTGTAAAAATAACCAAATCGAATCGAGAAATTATATATATAAATTTATAATTATTTATATATTATTCATAAGTAAGATATAAATATTTTGTTAAATTTTAATTAACTTAAGTCTTTAACTTTATCATTTTTTTTTAAGTCCAACAATTAAATTTTAGCCTAACTATTAAAATCCTAAGTCCAAGTCCATAAAAATCCATTACTTTAGTGTTTACCTACCCTACTCCACATCAGGTAATCACATTTTCTCTAAATTGAATTACTTTTTTTGGATAATTATAACTCTAGTATTGTTTAATTAAATCCACAATAGCTTTCCGATGGATTTTTCATGTATTAGCTATCTATGTTTATCGAGATGCGTATGCCCTCAATAAATTTAATTTATTACTTTCAAATCAAAAAAATAAATTTTAATAAAAAGAACCAAATCGACCCTAACCAAACCGCTAGTTATTTTTTTCGTTTGATTTAATTTGATTTGAAAAATTTAAAAACCAACTAAATTGATTTGATTTTAATTTTAACCAATAACCGATCCAAATCAAATCCGGAATACCTGCTCTTGACGAAGAAAATATTGGATTTATTTTCATATATTCTGCACATACATAGGAGATATGGAGATATTCTTTTTCCTTTTCTAATTTTGTCATGTAAATATTCTTTTTATATTTTTTTCCTTTTCCATTTGATCTTGAGAATATTCTTTTACGGTTTACCATTAGATGTCATCTTACTTGTATAAATACAACCTAATTGTATAGTTTTATTCATTCAGAAATACAAGATGAAATTTTTCTATACTGTTCTTCATTTATTCTTTCATGGTATCAGAGCAGTGTTAGTTTTTTTTTTATTCTTCCGCTTTCATTTTTTTCTCTATTTAAAAAAATGGTTGAAATTGAATCATCCATTACTCAAATCACAGAAACGAGTTATAGAATTCCGGCAATTAATGCAGTGGATTCATCACATGCTTTCTAGAACACCCCGTAGCCTTGAGTGGGAAGTTTAGCACATTTTTGAGTTCCAACGGTCACCCACGAGGCCACCCATGCCACGTGGATGGACCCACGCCCCGTAGGTGAGCAGCTTGGGTGAACTCCTTCCCAAATATTCCTAAGGCAGTCCTCGGGCAGGACCCACACCTCGTGATGGGGTCGTAGGTCCCAAGCATACCTTGCCAACCCCTAGAACCAAATCACGCCCAACCAGCACAGGCCATGGGTCCAACCACGCCTCGTGGTCGGGGTCTCGTGGGTTGGGGCAGTGAGTTGGGTTAAGCGGTTAAGTGAGGGTTTAATGGAACTTTCTAGAATTAATTAGGGATTAAGTGGTGTCGTTTTACCTTAGTTTAGACCACCTATATAAAGACTTTACACCCCTAAACTAAGTCATTAATTCATTCTCTCAACTCACCAAAAAGAACCCAATTCCCTCTCAAATATTCTCTGTCTAGAAAGTGAAGAAGAAGAAGAAGAGAATCAAGCTAGGTCAAAATCCTCCAATCTTCCAAGATTTTTGAGGGCTTTGTAATCAAGGTATGATAGTTTATTCATCCATGGAGTCCCCTAGAATTCCCCAATTTGATGAAGAATTCCCACAATTTAAGTTAGGGTTTCTTCAATGTTGTGGGTTATGTAGTATGTTGATCCAATTGAGTGGATATTGATTGTTTATGATTGAATTAGTAGTGAATCATGTTATTATAGTGAAATCACATGTTTTCTATGCCTAACCCTAGTCCAATTGATGAAATTGAAGTAATGTGGGTTTAGGCCTTGAAGAGGGAAATTGAGGATTTAGAGATAATTTTCAAGAATTGATGATATGTGTAGTAATTTGCTTGAGAGTAGAAGCATAGAGACATGAATTGAATTAGATAAAAAATATACATGTTGAATCATGATGAAAATGTTGGCTTCAAGCCTTTATGATGAGATATGGTTCGAATCACTTAAGAATGAAGCATGTGACTAGAAAGTCTTGTGATCTAGGCATATATGATGATTGTAAGAAGTATTTTTTGCTTGAGAGTAGGGCTTGTTGATTGATAGAGCTTGAGAGTAAAGCCACTATGATGAATGATGTATGTTAGGTCTTTTAGAGGAAGTCTAATAGGATGAGTTAGCTTGCATGAAATTGGTAGACTAATAGATAGAATTGTTGAGGAAGGCCTTTACCCACATGATCTACCTAATAAAAGTATGAATGCATGATAGTATGAAAGTGAAAGGTCTTCTCACATAGTATGATTCTAGGTTGAAAGGTTTGCTCACCTAAAATGAATCAAAGTAGTATGTTAATTAAGGTAGCTTGAAGTAGTGACATAGTATCCCTTCATGAATAGCTTGACTTGGTAAGACAATACCATTTCATGGTAGCTTGAGTATAAGACCTCATGGTAGCCTTGGATTGAGGAATCATACCCTTCCTAAGGTTAGCTTGAACTAGTATCATAGAATGCTTGCATGGTAGCATGACTTGGTTAGGCCAAACCATTTCATTGGTAGATATGATGGAGCAATAGTACCCTTCCTTGAATAGCTTGGACTTGCATGATAGTATGTTTTCCATGGTAGCTTAATCTAGCCTAATATGGTGCTATTCCTTGGTAGCCTAGAAATGATAAATTGTAATCATTTATGTATGATGGCCTAAAGTGGTACTTAGTATGGGTGAGATTATGGGGTCTTATCCATGCATTGCACAAGTATGACTTGAAGCTACTTATGAAGTGTTTCTCTTAAATGTTGTATGCTTAGCTTGGATTGTTGCTATAGTTGCCTTTCTTGATATGTTTGACTAAAGGTGAAGGTTCCCTTGTCTATGAGAATTAAGCTAAGGATGAGATCCAAAGATGGTAAGTATGATTATGATGGCCTAAAAGTGATACTTAGTATGGATGACATTATGTGGTCTTATCCATGCATTACACAAGTATGCTTTGAGATCACTTAAGAAGTAGTTCTCTTATGTTATGAAGATCTAAGGATTTACTATGCTTATGAACATGATGTATTTCCTATGTTATGAATTATGCCTTATGTTGACTAATGCTTATATTATGTCTATGTTGGAGATTAT